>JBCNYH010000012.1:5645767-5660934 GCA_039654325.1 Tandanus tandanus | reverse complement strand
AGTAAATAAATAAATGAATCAAATTATCAAGAGGAGACTTATACCCATAAACCTCCCCTTGGAAAAGCAAATTTGTTTGCTATGATGCTGGACAGGACAGGTTTAAAAAAAAATAAAAATAAAAATAAAAATAAAAAGATAAGGCGTGAGATTTGTTCAGAATCTTATGTTAGGCTATTTAACATGAAGCATCAGAGTTACTGCAGATCACATTCAAGTTCAATTAATCCGATACGAGCAAGTTCAATACAGCCAATTCAAGCTACTCTAAGAAAACTGGTTCACAAAAGTCCAATTCAACTAATCCAAGTAACTCCAATAAAGGTGATCAAAGAAAGTCCAATACAGCTATTCTGAGCAAGTCCGATTAATTAATTAAGCTCCTCCCACTTTGCACAATTATGTCAAGTGAGAACCCTGAAATCTGAAGAAGCTGTTTTATTATTCAATTTATTTATTCATTCATTTTCTGAGACGCTTAATCTTAATTAGGGTCACGTGGAGGCTGGGGCCCATCTCAGCCGACTCTGGGCGAGGGCAGGGTACACTCTGGACATCTTGCCAGGCCATTGTAGGACAGAAACATGCTAATGGAAATCCAATGGCCTGCTTTTTTTAACGACAGCAATGGTTCTTTTACATGCCTCTCACCACAGACACTGAGAGACATGGCTGGCATTTGACTGGGTCAGCAGTGACAACTCTGTGATAGTGGGGCTAGAACCCCTGACCTTCGGACCAGTAAGCCAGCACCCTACCACCCGGCCACCACTGCTCCCCCAATTAATTCCATTCAAGCAAATTCAATACAGCCAATCCGAGCAAGTCCAATCCATTTAATCTGAGTAAAATATAGCCAATCTAAGCAACTCCAGTACAGCCAGTCTGAATGAGTTAAATACAGTGGCTACAAGCAAGTGAAATACAGCCAATCTGAGCAAGTCCAATTAATCCAATTTAAGCAAATCTAATATAGTCAATACAAACAAGTCCGATAAAGCAAATCCAAACAAGTCCGATACAGCAAATCCAAACAAGTCCAATACAGTCGATACAAACAAGTCCAATACACTCAATCCAAGCAGGTCTGATACAGCAAATCCAAACAAGTCCAGTACAGCGAATCCAAACAAGTCCAAAATGTTCAATTCAAACAAGTCCAATACAGCCAGTCCAAACAACTCCAATACAGTGAATTCAAACAAGTCCAGTACAGCCAATCCAAACAACTCCAATACAGTGAATTCAAACAAGTCCAATACAGCCAATCCAAACAACTCCAATACAGTGAATTCAAACAAGTCCAGTACAGCCAATCCAAACAAGTCCAATACAGTGAATTCAAACAAGTCCAGTACAGCCAATCCAAACAAGTCCAATACAGTGAAATCAAACAAGTTCAATCCAACGAATCCGAGCAAGTCCAATACAGCCAATCCGAGCAAGTCCAAGACAGCCTATTCAAGCAAGTCCAATAAGGCCAATCCAGTCGAGTCCAATAGAGACAGTGCAAGCAAGTCCAATAAGTCCAATTTAATCAAGTCCAATACATCCAATTCAAGCAAATACAATGCAAGCAAGTCGTTGTGTAAAAACACCACAGATATTAACGCATAGCAGTACGAAGGGAAAATAGCTTGTTGGAAAGAGAGAAAAGGACTTGATGTGTGTATGTGCTTTATCTTGCCCAGTATTTACTAAAAGTAATGTTATGGGGTAACTCGATATGGAACTGACCTGATTAGACTGCTGTATCACTAGATTAATGATTCACAAATCATGAAAAGCTGTGTGTGTGTGTGTGTGTGTGTGTGTGTGTGTGTGTGTGTGTGTGTGTGTGTATACTGGTTGTATAAACTGCACCACCACAAGGGAATGTTTAATGACTCATTCCATGCCTACTTAAGCTTGATTTGAGTGTGAGGGTCGTAATCAGCTGGCCTGGGAATATTAAAGCATAAATTGGTCCTTTTCCATCACTTGAGTAGTCATTCCCCTAATAACATCTCATTTTACTCATTCTTCACTCCTCTTTTTAAAGTCACGTTATCCTGAAATAAAATTAGTGCTGGAAGCCCACTGTTACTAATCCGAACCTTTCCTGCAGTAAAAAGTTTGGAAATGACATGGCTAATGCACGGCGAGTGCTAATGAAGGAAGCACAATGAATCGATTAAAGGGCCTGAAACATTAGCCTTAAGAGGAAAAGTTTCCAAAGGCTTGCATAACACTTATATAGGCAAAGTGTATTCTAATAAGAGCATTTTACTAGATTTTTATCATTATTGCTCCAAATGCATCCTGGATGGCTGTGATAAAAATAACTTGCATAAAAGTCAGGAATAATAGCACCACTCCAACTCTATTACTCGCTTAGCAGCAGAGTGATTTCTTTGTGCAGCAGATTTGGGTGTGTATACACACAGACCAGGTTATTAGGTCAGGACTGCAGAGCTAAAACAAACACACACACACACACACACACACCTAGGCAGCCAAACACACTATTATTAGTATAGCCTGAAAAGTGATGAGACCTGCAAGGTCAGTGCTGAAAAAATAACGAGCAGTGAGGCTGTAAGTGAGGGGGGATTACTATCGAAAATCAAAAGTGGTCTTGTTTTAAAGTTTGTGAATCCATGTCAGGCACTGGTGGCTCCTTTACATATAAATAAATAATGTTTTATGGTGTACCTTCACTCCTAGCTCTGAGCCTAACTCTGCCCACTGCATCATTTAGGGAACAAAATGCTAAAAAATTAATGAGGAGTGGAGGAAGGGGGAGAGACTGCAGGGTAGCAGGCAGGTAGTGAGGGGCTGCAGGTAGGGAGGGCAAGGAGGGGCTGTAGGGGAGGCAGGGAGCTGCAGGGGCAGTGAGGGGCGGGGCTGAGAAGGACTGAGGGTTTCGCTTTAAATCTGAATTTCTGATTCAGTTCTATAAAAGATAACACTGGGACTAAATAAATTGTATATTTCATACTTGAATTGTTAGTTTTGTTTCAAGCATCCATATTATTAATATTGCTCACATAGTGCACTCGAAGCCAACCTCCTGAAACCCTACACATACTGCAAAGCTTAATGAACTCTATATGACCCCAGTCCAGACTGTATATCATCTATACTTACTGTTCAGAAGGTCACTAGCACCTCAATCACTTTATATATTGAATTATTTAAAGACATGGGAAGATCTCTTGGACCTCAAGTTTCTATTAAAAAAAAAATACATTCCACGTTTAAAAAAGGCATTAATTACAGGTTTAGGGTTGGTCTGCAACACAAAATGTGCTCAAAAAGCACAAATCTCGGTTTCCTTTTTTCCTGAATGCATCAAGTGTCAAGAAAATCCCACTAACAAGCAATTTTCCTGGAACATCAAATGTCACCCTTAGCATTCGTGAGTGTTTGTCAGCGCTCTACAGAGACTTTTTTTACTGCGAACGGCTGACAGCTAATTAAAACTTATATACGAGTAAAATTCTAAATGACTATCCCTTAATGCAGCTAACCTCAGAAACTGTACAAGTAACGCTTCATGCTGATAAGGAACACAAAAAAAACGTTAACAGTGATTAGTGGCAACAATGGCGTGTAGCTCCTGGAGGATACAAATCACACTCTTTTTCTCTAGTTCTGCTTTAAATGAGGCAGAAAAGAAGAATAAGACCGAGGGGGAAAAAAATAGAAACGCAAATCCAAAAAAGTGGTGGAAAGATTAGCGCTCAGAAAGATTACAAGTCGGGAGAGACTCTCAGGTTGGTAATACCAGCCACGCTGTGAAGGACAACACGTCCCAAACGCATTTACGCTGCAAGGACACATTTATCAACACGACACAACTTAATTATCGCTCATCCACTTCACTTTTTTTCACTTCACTTCACGCTTTTTACTCTCAAAGCAACTTCGGACTGCCGATTTCTTTCCCGAAAATAGTGTTAAAACCAGGCTAATCTAATCTTTGCTAATAATGAAAGATGTTTCAGTTTAGCAATGAACCTATCCCATTTTCAAAGCTTATTTTAAAGCACCTAAAGCTCATGTATGCTGCAGCCGACTCACCTTGAAATTCAGAATTGAAACCATCAGTCTCAACCTTTCAAACTACAAAGCAGGAAATATTCTCATTGCTTAGCAACATGCTAGCCAGCTACCTGTCATAGGTGATGTACGGCGTATCTACCTCCACAAACAGTGAGCTGTAAAGTTCATGTTAAAGATTTAACAAGGAATGTAAACATAGCGCCCTGCGATGGCCTGGCGAGCTGTCCAGGGTGTACTGTGCCCTCGCCCAGAGTCGGCTGAGATGGGCGCCAGCCTCCCCGCGGCCCTAATTAGGATTTAGTGGTAAAATGAATTAATGAATATGCATAGTATTTGTATGTTGCTTGAATTAAATATTATAATGTCTAAAAGTATGAAAAAAATAGTATGTATGTTCAAATACTCCCATTTGGGAGTAGTCAGAAGTTACCAACGGCATACTACCGTTAACTTACCCTCTTAAGTGTCGCTGATGTCCGCAGCCCTCTGTGTGTTGGTGGCGTTGGTGAGAAAAGAAGCTACACTTTTGCACCATTCCCCTCCACCCCCCTTCCCATGTCAGTCAGAGACACGGCAGAGGAGAGCAGAAAGTGAGCTTCAGCTGAACCAGGACAAAACACTTTCAGTTTTATGTTAATAAGCTCACATTAATTACAGCTTAGATTAATCATGCTTAGGAAAATGATCACAGTTCTATGTAAAATTGTATTGACTACGGCAACAGGCCTGCTTGTAACAAAACAAAAGTATAGCCGGTAGGAAAGGTTTGGAACTTTTCTGAGGGAATTCTTCTTTTTTCTGTCTCTGTCTGTTCAGGTTTGTTTAAATCAAAGTTGGATGATGTTTTGCTGAGATATATATCATTTAAAACGACCTAAAACACAAGACATGATTAAAAGGCTCAGAGTTTTGGGTCAGACTTCACAGTCTAGAATATATACTGTACATGTAAACAGTGTACGGAGAATCTGCAACCAGTTCGTGAGAACTTGTGAATATTTTCGCCCTGTCCATGTATCCATTCTGTCGGGCTTGAATCGGGCTGGTGGAGCTTGCTGGGATTAGTGATGTTAGCCATCAATGCTGTGCCATAATCAGTGTTCAAATCTTTATATGCCATTTTAGCGGTTTGTGCAATGTGTGGGAAAGTATAAAGTAATGAAGTGTGATGTCACATATCCAGGTGTTTCTGGATCTAAACAATCATTTACAGTGGTGTTGATGGCACAGACACCATCAGATGGTTTTTACCAGAAATGCTTAGGCCAACCTTCTCTCTCACCACCTCCTCCTGTTTATTTTACGGGGAATACTAAGGCATTTTCAAGCCAGCCGAGCGATATTATCTCTCCAGCGTGCCCTGGGTCTGCTTCTCAGTCTTTTCCCGATCAGATGTAACCGAAACATCGCCGAAAAAGTCTCTGAGCTTCTCCCGGGTGTTTGAACTCCTCAGGATTTCTCTAATTGTGAGCTCAGATACTCTTTGTAGGAATCTTATTTCCTCCACCTGCACTCGTGAGCTTGTTCTTTCGATCACTGCACACCGCCTGTGGCCATAGTTGAGAGTAGGAAGGTAGGGGGGTAACCGTGGCCTAATGGTTAAAGAAGCGGGTTTGGGACCTTCCCCTTCCTCTACCCTCACCGCTGAAGTGCCCTTGAGCAAGGCATCTAAGCCCCAACTGTTCCCTGGGTGTGTGCTCACTTTGGATGGGTTAAATGCAGAGGCAAATTTCTCTTGTGGGCTTAATACAGTATATCAAAATCAAAACGTGCAATAAATAAATAAATGAATAAAAGCTCTATTTCTGTAAAACAATTGTTCCACATGAACACGTGTAAATTCAGTATCTAATCAGTTGAAATAGCACTTGCCGTCATCTAATTGTTTCCTCAAGGTCCGGTTAATAAGCAGTCGCTCTCGGAGTACGTCTGAATCCACCAGTCTGACCACGAACAGAAATAAATCTGATTTGAGGATCGAGCACCGCTGCGTAAACTAAATCGCTATGTACGTGTTCGGCGAGCGCCGTGCGATAAAGCAGCTTTCGCTCATAAACTGTGTAAAGCTTTAAACAGGTCTCTCTGGACTCATTACACACACTTTGCTGGAGAGCAACAGCAGCGAGTGCCGCCGCATGAATTATTTAGCGGACCATGTCGGCCTGGGCTAATTCAATCAGGTCACAGGTTGGGGTCAGCCCCCGGATCGACGGTGTGTTTATGCCTTATGCATGATTCACAAGAGACTCAGTTATTATTCATATTTTTTAAAACTGACCCAGAATGAACTGCAAGAGAGAATTTACTTTTTGACAGTTTGTTAATGTTAATGTGACAACCCTTTTCATCTGGGTGGGAAGCAAGGACACAGGAGGTGGGAAGAGAGCAGCGCCATTTACTTTATTATTTATTATATTTAATATTCTCTCTCTGCTTTACAGCTTATCAACTAAAACACTCAGCTCAGGATCAGGTTGAGAATGAGGTCCAGGTCCAGTTCTGCAGATCTCTTCTTTAGAGCAGCCATTTTGTAGACTTCCTTCGAACTAAAGAATTGAAAAGCGTTTCTGCGAAAGCTCTCCAAAAAATATTTTCAAATGGAACAACTGATTGACGTTTCGCTGAGTGAGAAACGGCGCAGCAATTGGCCAGTTTAAATATAGGCCAAATTCCAGGTCTGAAACATTATATATAATCATATAAAATTGTTTAATTCTACGACGAACAGCATCGTCAAGGACAGCAACAGCATCTCAGCTTTTTCATGTCGTGAACCGTAGCACTCAAATGAAAAGGGTGGCTCCCTGGGGAACGCTTTTATTACCCAGAACCTCAATAAATTGCAATATATTTTCCTTTTCACATAAGTAAGAGTCAGTGATTGTGCTACAAATTGCCAGGTTTATAAAACGACGTCCACGTGCTTTCTGAATGGCTATTAATTTTGATCGCCGTGGAGAGGAACCGTCAGAGTTCTAACGTGAATGTCGAAGCCTTCAATAGGAGTAGAGAACAGTATGAAAACCTACCGAAAGAGAATAAAGCCGGCAAATAGGCTGGAAGCACTCTAACCACGTAGAGTACGCAATTCACCGCGATATTCACAGAGCTGGATGGTACATGTGTCTCATGAAGGGACAATCCGTTAATGTTTGACACACCAGCCACGTTATAAAAAAATTATCCTGACACACTCTGGACATTTTTATTTCAGTGAGAAGTAAGTGGGAAAAAATTTAAATGAAAACTGTGGCTATCATGCAAATGCCACAGAATAGGTTCCCTCTCATCTCTAAACTGTGCACCATTTTCAGAACTATCTGTTAACAGTCCATTCAATAAAATGGAATTCCTGCGAATAGCTGCTGGTGAAAAACGCCCGTTGTGATGAACGCAGGGCATTTTATCTTACTTTTGAATATTGGTTTACATTCTCCTTAAAATGTCACATGATCGTCTTCAGCTTGAGAACCTTCACAGGTCAATGTGAGGCCAAATGTGACATCTACAACACAGAAATTACGCAACACACTTCCCCCCCAAAAATAATAAATCCAACTAATGTGTTTAAGTGGGTATTGAAATATTACCGGGCAGCCACTAAAGTAATATATACAGTATATATATTTTCATGGCAGCATCAATAGAGGCTTTATTATAGTGTGGGATGGAGAGGTTGGGGAAGTGCCTCGCCAGCACAACGTAATATTAAATATCGATAAAGCATGCGTGGCTGCGAGGCTTTTAATCTTTGCAGCCCTGTGTATTTATATCTCTGTGATTAAAATGTGGATGTGTACTGTAGTGTGGAAAAAAGACTCCATCATAAAGCAGTTTACTGACGCATGATGAAAGCTCCGTGTAATTTCCAATTCATTTTGGGCTGAAATTGGACATCATCCACAAGTGGATCTGAAAATACATTTGTGTGTTTGTTTCAGGGAGACAGCAGACCAAAAAAAAACAAGGTTTGTAAGTAAATGAGATAAGAAGAAGATGAGATGGTGAAAATAGGACTGACAGCCTCTGCAGTTTGGAACTGGCTTTCCTAAAAAAAATAAAATAAAAATTAAATACACATTAACTGGTTCAGTACTTACATTCACCTTTGTTATTTGGCAGACCAAAATGGCTCACAATTAGCCTTAGGTGGTTGCAAGATGACGATATTATCATTGATATTATTTATAAAAAAGGCATTTTTCCTAAACATTGTTCAGGGGTGCATTAATACTCTGTTAGCTATCTCAGCAGGCAAATAAATAAAGATATATGTATGTGTATGTGTCTATATGTGTACGTATAGGTATGGGTATATATGTGTATGTAGGTAATGCACATATATAGCTTAGTGTAGTCACCTTAGCTGTCTTTTGTGTTCTTTGTTATAATTTTTGCTAAACTGATTTTTTATTCTTCATGCAACAGTTGACAATAAAGATCTCTTATCTCTTTATCTTTAAAAGGAAGCGCCGCCCACTTCTGTGCTTACCCAGTCACTGGGTTTTGACTAATCACTCTGAAAATACTATCGCAACAGTGAAGCATGGTGATGGGAGCATCCTGTTTTTATTATCAGTGATTAGGAAACTTGACACCCTGAAGGCTCCTGCTGAATCTAAGTCAAGAATTTAAACATGACAGGACAGTCCAGAGCTCGACCCTATCAGCACCAGGAGCAAAACTGTACAAAACTCCTGCTTACTAATAAAACATTGTTGATCCAATCTGAGAGAGCCATTTTACCAAGAACAACAAACCAGAACCAGTGGATCCAGATGTGCAAAGCTGAATCAGTGCAGACGGCGTCCAGCCAGGGGAGTAAATAATTATGCAACCAGCGTATGTTTGCTTTTGTTTAATTAACATTTGGGTCACAATAATATAGGTTTATACGTATGTGGAAGAGGTTAGGGAGTGAACACTTATGCAGTGTATATGACTGCAGAGCTTTATAAACATGTACAAGCCTACAAATCTGATTATTTCTTAGTTTATATGCTCCATAAAGTAATATAAATATAAATGCAGTAAATATATGAATATATAAAATGCAGCTGAACAATAGGGAGCTTGAGAGCTGTGTTTTGTAACCGATCGCCGGTGGGGTTTGTAGTGGTGTATAATTTTATCTCCGGTCCCTCGTTAAACAGTTATTAAATAATTACATCTGTATGCGCTGAACAAGTGAGGAGATTTTTATCAGACTATTAAAAGGGGCATGTTGTTGCCAGTGTTTCAGCGTTACGAGCACCGTGATCACATATTAACGTATTGTTATAATGTCATTGTATTTTTCCCGTGGTGCGCAGCACTAATTCTACAACACATCATGCATTAAGTCATGTTTATAAACGATGAAGCTGTCAGCGATGGTGTGCTTTTTATTTTGCCGTACAAGGTGCTGTTCATTGTTCATACGTCAGCGCCGGAGCGGACTGTCAGACGATATAATTCTCCTCTCTCTCAGACTCTTTGAAAGCCGTAATGTCCACTGAATGCTGTGCAGCTCAGCATGGAGTAATAGCACTCAGTCTGAAAGAGGCTTGATATCCTGACATCCCTTGATTGGAGTTACTGCCATGCCAGATGTGTCATGTTTGGTTCTCAACACTTCTTACGGCTCCTAACCTGCATTGTGGCACGCGTGACATATTCAAATAAACCCAGTCCAAAAGAGCTTTGGGGTGATAGGGGCATGAGGCTTTCAGCTGTAGCGGAACAGTGGTGTAGCAGTTAACATGGCTGCCTCACAGTCAACGTGTGACACAGTGTCAAGTTGGCATGTTCTCCCCGTGTTTGCGTGGGTTTCCTCTGGGTACATTGGTTTCCTCCAACAGCCCAAAGACATGCACATTCGGCTAATTGTCTGTTTCAAAATGCCCCAGGTATAGGGCCTTTTCCCAGAGTTGGCTGAGATAGGCACCAGCCTCCTCAGGACCCTAGTGGAATTAGGCGGTTCCAAAAAAATGAGTGAATAAACAATGAACGACCTGAGATGAGTCAAATAGACCGGATGGTTGGTTACTTACTTTTTTCCATGAAAGGTCAACATGGATAGAGCAAGGAGAGCCTTTACATAGTCAGAATTACAGAACGGTAGACAGCCATAAGCAATTTTTTACCGTACGGAGGTCAACAGGCAATTCAATCAATTCAACCTTGAGCTGTAGTGATAACTAAGACTACAGGCATCTCTCTCTTCAGCAGAGAGACTATAGGCACCACTCTGCATCAAGCCTAGGGACAATTTGGAACAGCCATTTGGTCTAATGGCCATGTGTTTGGACTGTGGGAGGAAACTGGAGAACCCAGAGGAAATTCATGAGAGCCAAGGAGATACCTTAAGAATCGAGAGGCCATGGCTTCCATTTCCGGAAAGTTTGGTCATGTTGAAAATTGCGGTGTGTCCAGCGCCAGATCAGTTTAACCACATTGTTTTTTTAACCAGCTACCGTGTCTTCATTTGCATATTTCATCCGCCCATGTTAACGACAGATCACCTCCAAAATCTGCCGGAATGGCCTCGTTAGTCCCACCCAAGGTTGTCATGTATCGACCGGCTATGTAAGACCCTAGCATTACCCATTACTGCCAGGACTTGAACTGCAACCTTCTGACCAGCAACCCAAGCACTGATCCGCCACCAAACCAATGTTACAGAAAAGGGATTAAACACCATAAATTCACATTCAAGATGAATGAACCCTATAGGACGTGGGGAAGTAATAATATGTTCAGACATTTCAGCTTCAATTACATACCTCTCTACATCGACCTGATCGTTTTAGTTCCATTTTGCTAGACATCTCTGTGATTTTCCTCTGAGTAATTTAACCTGTCACTCATTGGGGGTTTTTTCGCATGTGGATTACGCAAAGCTTTTTTTGGCAATTACAAAATGGAGGCTGTGTTTGGGTCATTTCACTCGATCTATTCACTGTTTCCCTGGAAAGTTGAAGAAGATAAAGTTAACAAAGAGAGAAAAGTGATTACATTTTGTAATAACGTAGTTATAGCTATAGAGCTTCACTCTATATCCATATTCTGGACAATACAAGACATTTGGGTGATGCTTGACCTGGGAAATCAAAAACCGTAGTTAGTCCAGAACAATTCATTCTTATTCAGAATATATTTACGGACCATGATGCGTAAAAATGGTGAGATGAAGCTACGTAGGTAGCCTACCAAGCAAAGATGATAAACTGTACAACACCTCAACCCCACTGAACACGTTTGGGGGAACTGGAGCAGGAGCCTTTTCACCCTACATCAGTACCTGGACCCAAACACAAATCCTCACAGCCGCACCCCAAAACCTTCCGAGAAGAGAAGAGTTTATTGTATAACCACAGCAGGGGATATGAATCTGGAATTGGACTTTCAACCAGGACAGTCGAGTAGGATGGTCAGACGTGCACAAACTTTTAAGCCCAGTTCCTTGAATATATTACTCCACCTTCAGCTGTGACACATATTCCACGCTATCAGTGCAATCTCAGACACCTTGAGCCTTGACAGCGTCTCGCGTATGACCGTGGGTAAAATACGAGGGGGAACTTCCCAAGCGGATCGTGACTCAGATGTTCTGCTCGTCCTAGTGTAAAAGTGAGGAACATGGGCAAATTTCTCTCTCACTTGGTCCAGAGTGTACGGGTACAACTTCTCGAGTTTTTTGAGAACAGCGTTTTCTGCTTGACGGCTCACACTTTGGGTCAAATCGATTTCAGGATGTTTCTAAGTGCAGTCGTTTCACTCTGCACGGAGAGGAACCATGTCTTATTTTAAAACGATATCATTGCTTCAGTGAGTTCATTCCACTGCCAGGGTCCTGTGTGATGTCAAGTGCGCTTTAAATTCATTTCAATAAAAGCGATAATAATTGGAGTATAATCTGGTTGTGTCATGAATATATGGGGCAGTTTGAAAATAACTGGGGCAGTTTGTGAATAATTAGGGTGGTTTGTGTTTCACTGGGGCAGTTTGCAATTTTTTGGTTTGGAAATAATCTGGGTAATTTGCAGATGATTAGGGTGGATTGTGAATAATTGGGGTGGCTTGTGAATAATTGGGGTGGCTTGCAAGTGGTGCAGTTTACAAATTTTTGGGGAAGTTTGTAAATAATTGGTGCATTTTTCTCATTGTTAGGGCAGTTAGCAAAGAATTGGGGATGGTCTGGAAATGGGGTGGTTGGGGCAGGTGGTGAATAATTGGTGCAATTTGAAATAATTGTGCTTTCCTGAACGTGACAGCGAGGCACAGTGGCTTAGTGGCATCCTCCTCACAGCACGAAGGTCCTGGGTTTGAGTCCCAGGCTCAGTGAGGGTGTTTTTGTGTGGGGTTTGCATGTTCTCCCTGTGCTTGCGTGGGTTTCCTCCGGGTACTCTGGTTTTCTTCCACAGTCCAAAGACATGCACATTAGGCTAACTGGCTGCTCCTAGGTGTGAGTGTGAGTGTGAATGGTTGACGGTGTACCCAGCCTTTGCCCAGTGTCGGCTGAGATAGGCTACAGCTTCCCTGCGATCCTAGTAAGATTTTGGCAAATGAATGAATGAATGAATGAATGAACATGTGTTCTATATATAAAGTGCTGAAAAGAGCCTTTACCCTTTCAGCCCTGAGGTTGTTTCTGGTTAAAATTTTGGTTTTGACCCCTGGTTGACTTTAAATGAAGATATTCATCATCAAAACAAAACAAAAGCCCAGAATGTCCTATTGATTGGCTCAGAAAGTGCAGTACAGGAAGTACACGAGCCCACGCCAACCCATTTATACCCCACACTAATTCAGCTGAGGATCAGGGATTAAAAAGAAGAAGTTTAAAGTCGCTCTGTGTTTCAGCAGGTTGAATTTCACAAGCTCTCTGCAGGCTAATAAAGTTCTGAGGAATCATGCAAGCTTGGAGTCTGCTTTGATTTGCTTATGAGAAAAGGTTAATTCCCCGAGACTGACACAGAAATATGAATACGTAGGCTGGCGTCAAACCCCGAGGTTATGTTTGCTCATTGCGTGTGAAGAAAACAAGCGAGTTGAATTATAACTGTGGCTTGTTTTAGATTTTAATATGCACAGCATTAAAATGTGACGGGAGAAAGAAGAAAAAACAAAAAACAAACGAAGAGGCGGACATCTGACTGACAGCTTAATCAAACGCGGACAGATCCATCAGACGGGAATATCGCAGGTCAGCCGTCCCTCTGGAAAGTTCTTCAATGTTCTTGCTGTGTTTCGGCGTTTATGCAGCATAATTACGTGTGCTTTAATTACACACACACAGCGTGCCTCACCCCCGGGCGCATTGTTAAAGCACCGGCGCATCTGTCATTGTTTACGCCCCGCATGGCAATGAGCCGAGCGCTTTCCGCTTCCCTCGCTCTGAATGTGATGGAAATGCCAGATGTTATCGCTTAAGCGTGTGCGTTGGGTTTTAACGGTGGAAACGTGATTTTCGGCTCAATTATGATTCACGCTCTGGCTGCCGCTCTCCGCCCGGTTCCCAAAAGCTGCAGCCAGAATTGTTCTCCGGAGAGCTCCGCAATTCATTTTGCAAGAGAGAGCACTCGGTCGCGGAACAGCATCGAGGAAGATGGTGGAAAGGTAGCGAGCCGAATTACAGCGTCATTTAGAGTGACATCCTGCAAGCCGCATTACAGCAGAGAGCTGCCGAGTGTGACACGCCTCGTTTGTCTGAGTAACTGCTCCAATCTGACGCCGGGAGCCGATAATAATCTGTGTGAAGAGAGTAACAAGTGCGTGTGTGCGTGTGTGTGTGTGTGTGTGTGTGTGTGTGTGTGTGGGGACTGTGCCAGGAACACGCTTGGACAGGCCTCGGCTCACTCCCTTTTCCTTGTTATGTAGCTATGATATTTTTAAATGCATTTTGAGCGTATGCGAGACTCTTCTTCAATTCCTTATGTGAGGAGCATCAAAAGAAAGACCATTTATATTCACCGAGCAGCCGTGCGTGCGTTCAGATGCGACTCTGACCCAGTTAACAGTGAGCTTTCCCTCTTTTTTTCCCTTATTAATAACCCTGTACGTGTCAATAATTCCTGAAGAAGAGTGAATTAGTGTTGAGTAAATCCCCGTATCCCGAGCAGCCTCCGTCAGGATCTTATCCTTCTTCAGTAAAAGCCTAAAACTACGATTTCGCCTCAATCCTGTTTGAGAAAGAGGCAACAGAGAGGAAAACACACATGTCGAGGGATTTAAAAAGAATTTAAGCGCTTGGTGAACAGTCCTGTCTTCTGTCTTCGTTTAAAGACAGTCAGGAGAAGCTCACTCCACCACCCGAAGAGTCTTGGGGCATGCTCTCAGTTTGAGGAATGACGGGTCAAGTGCAGGTTAGGATTATCTGCGATCTTGTCAGGATCGAGTCCAAATCAAAGCAAAACCGGGTCAGGCTCAAGAAGAAAATCGTCAATTCCTGTCCGAGGCCAAGTCAACTTCTGCAAGCTGGCTTCGTTTGTGCACTTCATCAATCATCAGGGGGATTTCTTAAATGTGGAATCTTTTCTTGTCATACGTCATGTTTGTGGAATGGAACAACAGCACAAACGTTTTTATAAACTCTCTATTTGTCATGAGAGCGTCTCGGCCCAAGACGAGTCCAAGTCCAAACCTTCATAACACAGAAACAAGTCCAACTCTAATCCTCATAACACTGAGAAAAGTCCAAATCCAAATACCCCCGAGACAAGAGCTCGTCCGCGTGTGGGTGGCAGGCAGTGAGATGGAAATCATCCGAGTGTTCAGGTGCGGAAGAGTAAAGACGAACGTTGTCGAGAGTGTTACAGACCAGAGATAAAAGATCTGGCATCAGCACCAGCACCATGTTCCTGAATACAGCAGCAGCTTTAGTTAACCATCGACAGCATTCAGAACTGAAGGAGATGATGATGATCTGATCAGACCTGATGCTTCATACAGGCCATGGTGACATTTCAGGTTCCGTTCCTGTGAGAAGGTCACTATCAGATACTCAGCGCCGTGATTTAGCCATCATATCTGATATGGAAAAATAAAAACGATATCAGTACAGTGCTAACAGAACCACCTGAGGGATCGGGGGGGAGGGGGGGGGGGGGGGGGGTGGGGGGGGGGGGGGGGGGGGGGGG
>JBCNYH010000012.1:5528892-5540191 GCA_039654325.1 Tandanus tandanus | reverse complement strand
GGTGTATGAGATATATGTGCAAAGATGCCGAGTGTGTGTGTGTGTGTGTGTGTGTGTGTGTGTGTGTGTGTGTGTGTGTGTGTGTGTGTGTGTCCTGCAGGTGCCTGCTGCACTGATTACAGTAATCTTCCTCACTTTTTCCACTCCTCAAGCCCATAGTATGGAGAAATAGCTTCGTCTCCATCAGTGCACTCTGTTTCATTTGAGCCTTGTTTCTCCGCTCAGAACAGAAACTAATTATTTCACTTTCACTCCCTGCTGTGGCTTTCCAGCACCTCCACCTTCCGCCACCGTTATTCCTCTCCATCCACCTTCACTTCCCAACCTCAGTATATGGGTAAGGCTCATGAAAACTATTCCATGATATTGTGTCATTTACACTCTTGACGTGCTATAATATATATGACAATGTCAGTCTAAATCAAAAACAGCGTCGTGTTAACGAAAGCAATCCAAAATAAGGGTCTCGGAATAACAATCATCTCCCGAGGTTAGCAGCGTACAGTTTGAGCATGTCATTTACACTACCTCTGAGGTGTAGCACACGAACAAATAGAGGTTCAGGCAGCTTGTATTTATACCAGTTCAACATTAGGAATGTTATCTTAGTGTAAAATTGGTTTAAAGATTCTAAACCCTTCATTTATTTCTGATTGGGCAGCTTTAAACGAGGTTAAGTTAGTCAATACCGTAAATGACAGGGTCAAAAAGTCACCTCTGACATGCTTTTATTCAAGGATCCACCACAGAAAAACTATTGCTCATTGGATAAGACAGGTTTTGTTTTGGATATGGATCCTCAACACTCTACATAAAAAGGACTGAATTCCAGTGAGCAGAGCATCGGGGCAGAGTGGTTTTCATGAGCCTTACCCATATTCGCTTTCACTCTCTCCAGTCTTTATTTTCTAAACCCTCATATCCTCCACCCTCACGTCCTCCACCCTCACGTCCTTTACCCTCACATCCTCCACCCTCATGTACTTCACCCTTACCCACCTCACCCTCATGTCCTTTACCCTCACATCATATACCATTTTATCCTCTACCTTCACATCCTTTATCTCCTTCTCCTCCACCTTGATTACCTTCATCTGTCAGCTGCTTCAAACAAATTCCACTGTTATTGTTTTTCTCTCCATCTCTCTGCTTTTATTTCTTCACTCCTTATATCTTCTGTCTTTACTTACTCCGCCCTTGTGTATCTTCCTACACCATCCACCTTCATTCCCCATCCAGTCATTCCATCTCTAACATCATCCCCATTCCCGTCACTCTTATTTCTTTTATCGTTTCCAATGTCATCCCCTCCATCCCTTTCTGCCCCATAATAATCCCTTTATTTCTTCCACCTCTTAATCCATCCAACTCTAGTCCTTTCATCTATAACAACTCCTTCACCATTACTTACTCCATCCATCACATTCCAAAATTAGGTGGAATCCAAGCTTATTGCACCCACTTTTATTTCCTTTGCTTACACCCTCCACCTTTTAATTCATCCATCCTCAGTCTTACCACCTATAACACCTCCAAACTTACTTCACCTGCCCACATTTCTGCTTTCATACCCTCTACATACATTTCCTCCGAGGTTACTCACTCCACCCGTGTTTCTTCTCTCGCACCCCCACCTTTATTTCTCCATCCTCTCTTTTCCACCTTTACCCCACTCTTCATTTCTTCCTCCACCCACACATCATCTATACACGTGCAACACTATTCCCTACACCTTTATTATGCCTCCACCTTCCTCCTCCTTTCATCTGTTTCATTCCTTCCTCCACAAATGCAGTCATTTACACTCCTTCTATACTAATTGTACTCGTTCTTTTACATCCTCCACCGCGCTCCTTTACCCTCAGCAGGCTTTCACGCCTGCCGCTTTTTACGCCCACTATTCTCCACCCTCACTTCCTTTTAAACTTCATTCTGTGAAACATTGCTCTCATTCTTCATCGACTCAATCTCACACACCAATTAAAGGCAATTTGCAGTTAGCATTAGAGAAAGCGTAACTGGGAGGCAGCCAGTAAGTGCACTCTCGCACGTGTGTGTGTGTGTGTGTGTGTGTGTGTGTGAACACATATGAGAACATGTAAATGATATTATGTGCACACTCTGAACTCTTTCACAGAGCTGAGAGATAATTACACACTATAGAGAAAGGATGGGTCGCCTCCCATCAGAGCACTCTCGGAAACGATTCGCCGTCCCGCGCTAACTTTTCACACAACCCCGTTTCTGAATCCGCATAAATCCATCGTTCAGATTTACAGGATAAAAGTGTTAAATCTAACACGAGAGAGCTGGGGGTGAGCCGGTCGGGCACTAGAGGCTCTATTAGTACTTGAGAACATGGTACAAAAAAAACCCCGTTCAGGCTAACACCCACACAACTTTGGGTTTTTTTCCCACAGCATTTTCTATTCATTTTTTTATCACCAACTGAATAATGTCATCACTCCATCATGGACGATGTTCAAGGATTCCCAGCACTCCTTTATCTCATTAGGTGCCGCCGGTATACTTCCATGCATCCTTGTTACATTAGCATGGCATTCGCATAAGCAATACATCCACTAGAGGGCAGGGCAGAGTAGAGTCAAAGGTTTCTGACAACAAACATGGCGAGGGTGGGCGGGATGGTGGCACGTCTGCCTCACAGCAAGAAGGACCTGGCTTTGAATCCCCGGCTCGATGAGCAGTTTGCATGCTTGTGTGGTTTTCCTCCTGGTACTTCGGTTTTCTTCCACAGTCCAAAGACATGCGCATTAGGCTAATTGGCTGTTTTTGTGTGCGTGCGATGGACTGGCGAGCTGTTCAAGGTGTATCCTGCCTTTGCCCAGAATCGACTGAAATGGTCTCCAGCCTCCCATAAACCCTAGAAGGATTAAGCAGTTCGGCAAATGGGTGGATGAATAGAAACATGGCGTGGAGTAATATAATATAGATATATGAATGCAATTTCCCACTTTATTTCTTGAACACTCCTTAAACAAAATCTACAATTTTTACATTTTTACATTGTCTGTAAGCTTTCAGAAAAATGTTGCAAATAGGTAGAGGACAGAAATTTGGGGAAATTCCTGGGACAGATTTCTTGGGTCATTTATTAACAAAATCCACACCCGACACTTGCATGACACACTTCCTGTAGATCATATACACTACACCAGTCGCTAATTCCTCTCTGCTCTGACTCCAGTTCGGTTGTTTCATCGTACTGAGATTGTAGTTTGTTTGTTTTTTTGTTATTACTAATTTATTATTAATATTACTTATTACTAAAAAGGATCCACAGCTGGCAAGCTAATTTGGCTAGCAGTGTTAGAAGTAGTTGGCATTTTAAATTTGTTAAACAAAGAGAAAACTAAACACAGCGGTTCAAGACATTGAAACACGGCGCGGCTCATTGGGTGTAATGATGATGCCAGAGCCAGAAATTTTCATAATGAACCAACTTATTTTTTGAAAAATTAGAAAAATGGGTCTAAATAAACATAAACATAAACATAACATACAAAACATGTTCAAGCTTCTTTTTTGAGAAATTCATTCATTCATTCATTCATTCATTCATTTTCTAAGCTGCTTAATCCTAATTAGGGTCACAGGGAGGGTGGCGCCCAACTCAGCCGACTGTGGGCGAGGGCGGGGTACACCCTGGACAGCTCGCCAGGCCATCGCAGGGTTTAACACACACACACGACCATTCACATTCACACCCACACCTAGTGGCGATTTGGAACAGCCAGTTAGCCTACTGTGCATGTTTTTGGACAGTGGGAGGAAACCGGAGTACCCGGAGGAAACCTACACAAGCACGAGAGAACATGCAAACTCCACACAGAAACGCCTGAGCTCGGGAATCGAACCCGGGACCTTCTTGCTGTGAGGAGGACGTGCTAACCACGGCGCCTTTTTGAGAAATTAAACGACGAAAATTTAAAAACGGTGTATTTATTTGCCTTTTGTGTGTTCGTTAGGACAGGACAGTATCCGTTTATGCTGAGGGATTTATCTGTGTGTGTAAAATGCATCAGTGCTTGTGATGTGTTTTGTGGAATGGCGGTGATCAGAAGGTTAGAAGTAATAGAGCGTAAACACATATAACCCTCCCGCGGTGTACCTTTGCACACAGTGACACGCCGCTTTTCCTGTGAGTGATGCTACACAGCAGAACGTATATATTTATTTAAATCACAGACACGGCCAAATGCAGCGCGACAGTCTTTCCTCGCTGTGAAATTGATGATGTAGATCTTCAGATAGTTTTCAGAGCGTTGCTCCCGAGGGCAACATCAGCAGCAGTGGGGAGGTTACAGCTGTCTATATTCCACGCAAATGTCACAGGCCTTACCGTGTCCCGTTTCGAGTGGCACGACTTGCTGGAAATAATTACTCATGTGGCTTCCTGGGAAATCTACCAGCGTAGATTTAAAACTAAGCACATCTATGAAGCTCACACAGCCAGTGAGCCAGTTCATCTCCATGAACCCATCTGAACCTCGAGCTGGATTTGGATCAGTCGTGATACACCAGAACTTGGACCACTTACAGCCAGCACGGTTTTATTCACTTGGCTGGTGCTGAGCTCTACAGTACGTGCTCCAACTCGACCTTGCTGGACCCGGATTGGTTTTCTGCCTGGTGGAAGGGCGTGTGAGTGCATGTGTATACCTGAGAATTATTTTCAGCTTTGAAACACACTCAGTAGGGGATCCAGGAAGTGTCCCAGGAGCACCAGGCATGGGATATGAATACTTCCTGGATACCAGGATATCACAAGGCACCAGGAGGAGGAGAAAACACAAGAAACCCCATTGAACACCCGAGTATGGAAGTGGGAATCCTGTGAACAATATCACACTCAAGGTCAGGCCTCACACTGGCGTAGTGGTTAGCACGTCCGTCCTGGGTCGAGTCCCAGCCATGGCGAGGGCGTCTTGTGTGGGTTTCCTACTACAGTCCAAAGACGTGCACATTAGACTTAATTGGCTGTTCCAAATTGCCCCTGATGTGAGTGGGAGTGTGAATGGTTGCGTGTGTGTTGCGATTGTCTGGCAGCCTGTTCAGGGTGTACCCCACCTTCGTCTAGAGTCGGCACTCCCTGTGACCATAGTAGGATTGAGTGAGCGAGTGACACTCAAGGTCACGCTGTTGCTCTTGAATGTCAACATGGTTGTAAGGCTGTAGCTAACCACACCCTGCATGACCTTGAGTGTGTTATTGTTCCAGATTCTTCTTGATTATAAATTGAAAAAATACAGCCGGATGTTCTGTTTACTTTTGCTCTGCTAATAGAAATGACAGCGAAGCCACAGTTGAAGAAGCCACAGTTGCTCAGCTAGCTGGCTAATCAGCTCAGGTTGATTTGTACCTTCCTGATAAATATGCTTCTGGGAAAAATCAATTCTTTCTTGTTATCTTCATCTGACAAGCCACGGTTCCTGAAAAGTATTGATGGCCGTGTGGCTAACACTTCCAGGGTAACCGTTTCGAACAAGGAGGTGGAATTTGATGTTGACGAGTCGAGTGATACATGCACTGAAACACCTCTGTGCTGTTATAGTGAAATATCAGCATCTGGTCCAAAGCACCAAGTTCGGAGAATCGGTAAAGAAACCCAAAAGTCATCGGAGTGCTGGCGTGGCCTACACTGCGACCAACAAGGACAAATCTAAACACTATGATTATAAACACAGTGATCCTGAATAGCGTTCTCTTCAATACGGTGTGTGAAGGTTGGTGTTGAGAGCTTTGAGGAAGGACAGGAGTCGCCGTGTCCTCATCACTCTGCCGAGGAAGCAGGAAATCAGAAACGTCTCACTTAACAATCGTGCTGAAACATCAGAAAAGGGTGCGGCAAAAGTTAAGGACGTCCGTAACAAGACGGATTATTTCACACACGTCAACATTTCAAACTCTCGGCCCTGCGCTGCTGACGAGAACTCGCTCGTCATTAATAAGAAAAAGCCAAAGAGCCGAAGGTGCAGAAATTCGGATAGAAAAGCAGGAGCCAGTAATGACACGGTACGTTTTTATCATGTTTCGCCGTCTCCTTTCCCTCCCACATTGCCCTCCTGTCTGCCTGTATGTCTGCCTGTCTGTCTCTCTGCCAAATACAATTACCAAGCACTGTTTTTCAGCGGAATCTCTAGGTCTCCTCGTAAAAACGAGACGAGGCTGTATTGAATTCTTAATGCCCTTCCTCTCTGGCGTCGTCCTCCCCCGTGTTTACACTGACAGACTGCTGTAATTGGCAAACAGGGAAGCGCACCGAACTGTTCCTCTTTCTTCATTATAGATCAGACGCTTGGATTAACAGTAAGAAGCGAGCTCTGCCCGCGGCCATCGCGGACCTACCAGGCCCGGTTCTAACTTTGCCAGATTTGTGAGCGTTTGATAAAACGCTCTTCCACCAACTCCAGATGTGAACTTTGAGATCTGTTTTAACATAAAGAAAGAGATGATCAGAGGTTCGGAGATTTCTTCCTTTCTTTTGTTTCCATGTGAAAACACTTCACTCCAAGCCTGCGGGATTTGAAGATCCGGCCTCTGAGATCTGACAGATTCGCACATGCTGACTGGATAAAACACTCTCTGTGGTGTGCTATAGGAAACTTACCAACAGCGTATGGTGTGAATGGTGTGAATTAGCCTAATGGC
The DNA here is from genome assembly GCA_039654325.1 of Tandanus tandanus. NCBI lineage: Eukaryota > Metazoa > Chordata > Actinopteri > Siluriformes > Plotosidae > Tandanus > Tandanus tandanus. The sequence goes on along the minus strand of JBCNYH010000012.1, from coordinate 5,533,519 downwards.
TTTTAAGCTGATTACGCTGACGCCGTGAGCCATTATAAAGGATTTAGCAACTAGCATGCTAACATCCACCCTTCCTCAGTTTTCTCCCAGTGTCTCCCCCATGTACCAAGGTCTCAGCTGTCGCACACCAGCCACCGATCTGACATGACACCAGATCATGATATTGCTTTGATTGACAGAGGAGAGACGAAAGCTATCTTTTCCAGGACAATGACGCTATCTTGGTCTCCTCTAGGACTCAAACTTGTAATTTCCTGACAATAGAAGCAATCTGGAGCCAGGAAGAAAATTAGATGACTTATTCGTTCTTCATTCTTTCGAGCATATGTGAGGAGAGAAGAGATGGGGAAAAATGAGTAAGGGGGGAAAAAGACACTCCAACATTTATATTATGTCAAAATGAGAGAGAGGGAGACAGAGGGAGAGGGAGAGAGACAGAGAGGGAGACAGAGACAGAGAGAGAGAGAGAGAGAGAAAGAGACAGCGAGAGAGAGAGAGAGAGAGAGCTCATACTTTTTCTCAGGTTACTTCAGGTCGCCCTTTAGGCTTAGCACACACGCACACACACACACACACACACACACACACACACCACACTTGTGTGCCAATTTGGAAGAAATGATAGAACAAATATTCATGAAACGGTTGAAAGGAGAGAAACATTGACTAAGTGTTACACTCCAGGAATTCTGATTGCTTTCTGATAATCACTCAGGAGATGGTTTGAAGGAGAAAAATGATTAAATTATTCATTATTCCGAAAAAAGTTATTGCTCTGACTGAGAGAGAAGTGAGAATGACACAGAGAGAGAGAGAGAGAGAGAGAGAGAGAGAGAGAGATAATGGAGTGAGAGAATATGAGAGAGAGAGAGAGAGAGAGAGAGATGGAGTAAGAGGGAGAGATGATAGTGAGAGAAAGAGAGAATTAGAGAGAGATTATAGAGTGAGAGAATGAGAGATATTTGAGTGAGAAAAAAGTGAATGAGAGAGAGAGAGAATGAGAACGTGCAAGAGATGAAGTGAGAGAGAATGAGAGAGAGTGAGATGGAGTGAGAGATGATAGAGTGAGAGAATGAGAGATAATTTAGTGAGAAAAAAGCGAATCAGAGAGAAAGAATGAGAAAGTGAGAGAGAGAATGAGAGAGAGCCAGATGGAGTGAGAGCGTGAGAGAGTGAGAGATGATGGAGAGGGAGAAAGAGAATGTGAAAGTGAGAGATGATGGAGTGAATGTGCTGAAAGGAAAGTTGGCTGTTTTGAGTAGAAATAGTTTGTAATTTGGTTCGTTTATGTTCTGTTTCTTTGTACATGACATGAGGGGGGAGTTTTGTGGTGTTTGGTGGTTTGATGGGTTTTTGTGGAGTTTGATGGTTTTTGGTGACCATCACGTCTCACTTTCTGTGAGACGTGATGTTGCCACCAGCATCTTTACGTATTGCTGTATTGCGCATTAACACACCCAGAGGCAAAGCGCTGTCTGCCCTTGTATACATGAGCTCACAAATGCCCGTGATTGGCTGGTGATCACTTTGTCGCTGCGCCACTCGGCAGCCCCTGATCGTTTTTGGTAGTTTGATGGAGTTTTATGGAGATTAATAGGGTTTAAGGCAGTTTAATAGTTTTTAAGATATTTGATGGAGTTTGATGGTAATGGATGGTGTATAATTGTATTTGATGTCCTCTAACTGTTTTCAGTGGTTTCTGCTGGTGGTTTTTTAGTGCTTGATGGTATGTGATGGAGTTTGGAGATATTGAATTGTGCCCAATGGAGTTTATCTTAAATGTGACAGTGTTTAGTGGAGTTTGATTGAATGTGATGGTGTTTGATGGAGTTTGATTGAATGTGATGGTGTTTGATGGAGGTTTTTTATTGTATATAATGGTATTTGAAGGGGTTTGAATGTGATGGTGTTTGGTGGAGTTTGAGTGAATGTGATGGTGTTTGATGGAGTTTGATTGAATGTGATGGTGTTTAATGGAGGTTTTTTATTGTATATAATGGTATTTGAAGGGGTTTGAATGTGATGGTGTTTGATGGAGTTTGATTGAATGTGATGGTGTTTAATGGAGTTTTTTATTGTATATAATGGTATTTGAAGGGGTTTGATGGTGATGCTGTTTGGTGGAGTTTGATTGATTGTGATGGTATTTGGTGGAATTTGATGGAGTTTAATGGTGTGTGTTTGTGTTTGGTCTGACAGTTTACAGGTTTTTGTTGTTTTTTTATGGTATTTAATGGCATTTGGTGATGTTTAATGGTTTTAATGGTGGCCCAAACACAAATGACATCAGTGACATTAATGAGATATTTCATCCAGGTTGAAATTGCCATAAGGGTCCAGGTCCAAACCATACAATGATATAATACTGATGTTGTGATTAATTATGTCTCAGTGCATTTTCAGATCCACTGCAGGTATCATCAATATTTTTATAATTATTGCAGATTAAAATATTACTGATTTGTGATATAAGAAAAATACCAATGATTCTCAGAGGCATTTCTATGATACCAGAGATGGCTTGGTATATACTATACGCAGGCCTGCAAACAATTATTTTAGAAATACTGCCTCGAGTACTGCTTTAAAAGTTAACTGTTTAATGGAACTTAATTTAGTGTCTGCAAAATATGTTAAAAAAGAAAGACTAAATATACACATTACTTACATGTACAAGTAGCTAAAGTATTTCCAGATGTAATCAGTAATGAAAGATGGATCAGCAATAATACAGAACAAAGTCATTGACCACAAAAGAACCATAAATTGTTGGCAAGAGGACAAACCGGATTCCTGCCAACTCGTATTTCATTTCAAATCAGATTCATACAGTTTATTTATAATGCACTTTTAACAACAGTCATTTAAAATTAGACTCCCCCACAAAGGTACATGTCTAATAAATATGGGCATTAGTGATCAGTCTTGCTTGCTTTAAAATAAATTTGATTTTTTTTTTTTTCCGGAAGACTGAGAATTGTTTTTTTTTTAATAAAAGCGTGAGGCTCTTACTGAGGAATTAATGCTAGCACAGATATGCTAGCACTAATGATGTGTTGATGTATGATTGCTGCATCTAAAAGGCTAATAATAACCAATAGGCAAACAGTAAGGAAACAGGCAGTTAATATGATGTCTGATGTGAATACAGCTTTAAATGAAACTGCTAAGTTTTCTACAGTGGTCTGGCATTGATCCAACAAGCTTAGGAAACTTAGAAGCTAATTAAATGCAAGCAGGGTTAGCGCAGAAATCGGGATATTCTTAGCTATAATTAGCACATGTCACTGTTGTTTATAGCAGCCTAAAAACGCTCAGCACTTGATACATCCTTCTGAATTCATAGAAACGATTGGTGTACCGCTGTGCTGTGACATGCTGTACTGCACCACCGGACATCACATCAAGTGAAAGTTTATTTATGCGGCTAATGATTACATGCGTTTCTCAAAAGGTTTAAAAAATCAACAACCTCCAGCCTTCAGAGGCTCAATGATGACACGGCAGAACTCTAAACAATAACTGATCTTCATTTACAAACAAAATGGAGGGAAATCGATTCCAAAGAGACGTCTCTCTCGCTCTCTCCCTCTCTGTGTGTGTGTGTGTGGGTATTTTGGGGAGTGAGGTGGGTTAGGAATGCAGGGATGCAGTGCAAAACAACTGCAGATTTAATTAACGTCAAGTAATTAATGAAAAACAAAGTGTTCTCCAGAACTCAGGAGCAGTCAACATGTTCATTTTAATTTATATCAGTTTATTTGTTTACACGAAAAGTACAAAGACAAAAGGACGTGATAAATAAAATATGCCGTGTAGTGTTGCTGAGGCAGACTGGGGAAGTGGAGTGATGAAGTGGCATGATAAAGACATGTGATGATGCTAAGTGATAATATACAGTGATGAAAGCAATGAGTGATGAAGCAGTCAGACAAAGTGGCCAAAGACCAAGCGGAGTGACCAAGCGAAGTGAGAAAGCCAAATGATGAAATAGAGTGATGAAGCGGAATGACGAAGCAGAGTGAGGAAGCCAAATGATGAAGCAGAGTGAGGAAGCCAAATGATGAAGCAGAGTGAGGAAGCCAAATGATGACGCAGAGTGATGAAACGGAGTAACGAAGCAGAGTGAGGAAGTGGAGTAAGGAAGCACAGTGATAAAGCAGAGTGATGAAGTGGAGTGATGGAGCGAAGTAAGGAAACAGAGTGATAAAGCGGAGTGAGGAGAGATGAAGCAGAGTGAGGAAGCAGAGTGAAGAAGCGAAGTGATGAAGCAGAGTGAGAAAGCAGGTTGACGAAGCGGGGTGAGGAAGTTGTGTGATGAAGCGGAGTGAGGAAGCAGTAGAGTAATGAAGTGTAGTGAGGAAGTGGAGTGAGGAAGCGGAATGATGAAGCGCAGTGAGGAAGCGGGGTGATGAAGCGAAGTGAGGAAGCGGAGTGATGAAGTGCAGTGAGGAAGCGGAGTAATGAAGCAGAGTGATGAAGTGGAGTGAGGAAGCGGAGTGAGGAAGCGGAATGATGAAGTGCAGTGAGGAAGCGGAGTGATGAAGTGGAGTGAGGAAGCGGAGTGATGAAGTGGAGTGAGGAAGTCGAGTGATGAAGTGCAGTGAGGAAGCAGATTGAAGAAGCG
>JBCNYH010000012.1:5443370-5455225 GCA_039654325.1 Tandanus tandanus | reverse complement strand
GTTGTGTGTGAGAGAGAGAGAAAGAGAGAGAGTAGGTGCATATGTGTGTTCAAGAAGATGTGTGTGTGTGTGTGTGTGTGTGTGTGTGTGTGTGTGTGTGTGTGTGTATGTGAGAGAGAGAGAGGATGGGAATGTGTGTTCAGTAAGGTTTGTGTGTGTGTGTGTGTGTGTGAGAGAGAGAGAGAGAAAGAGAAAGAGAGAGAGGAAGAGTGTGTGTGTTCAGTAAGGTGTGTGTGCGAGAAAGAGAGAGAGAGGAAGAGAATGTGTGTGTTCAGTAAGGTTTGTGTGTGTGTGAGAGAGAGAGAGAGAGAGAGAGAGAGAGAGAGGAGGGGAATGTGTGTGTTCAATAAGGTGTGTGCGTGTGGTTGTGTGTGTGTGTGTGTGTGTGTGTGCGTGTTGATGTTTAGTACACTGATCACTTATCAGCTGACAGAGTTCCTGATCTCTAATTTCTATTTTCTAATCATTTTTCAAGGAAGTATCAAGGACTCTGTGTGTATGTGTGTGTGTGTGTGAGAGAGAGGGAAGGGGGAAATGTGTGTGGTCAATAAGGAGTGTGTGTGTGTGTTTGTGTTTGAGGGAGAGAGAGAGAGAGAGAGAGAGAGAGAGCTCTTGGTGATGGACTCTTCGACAGTGGTGTACCTTACATTATGCATGCAGCAGCACTTCATAAAGAATATGGAATTCAGGCGTGTGTGTGGGGTGTGTGTGTGTGTGTGTGTGTGTGTGTGTGCGCGCGCGCAGAAGGAGAAAAATAGTTTTGCAGCAATTCTTAGTTTCTGAAAGACAGTGAGAGGAATGGCGAGAGAGAGACATAGAGAGAGAGAGAGCAAGTGAGAAGAAGGAATAGAGAGAGAGATGAAGTGAGAGGGGGCTGGAGGGAGAGAGAAGGAGAGGAATGGATGAAGAAAGAGAAGGAGCGAGAGGGGGTTGAGGGAAAAACAGGGATAGAGAGAGAGAGGGATGGAGACATGGGGTATAATACACTCCGAACAGCTAAGTCGCACAGCGCTAATGCTAGCCAGGAGAAGGTTTATCGTTTCCCCAGTGAGGGGGTTATATTTTCCCCTCTGTTTGTTTGTTTGTGAGCAGGATTACACAGAAGGGTATCTGCAGGTCTTCACGAAATTTCTACCAGAGGCGGGGCAGGATCCAGGAATTTTGTAAAGGATTCTTTAACATTGTGATTGATCCCCCCCATTTCCCCCCCTAATTTCAGTCGTATCCAATTCCCACACATCAAGTGTTGCCTTCCCTATCACCCAACCGCCACCATCCAGGGAAGGGCATATTTGGAGGTGGCCTAACACACTCGGAGGGAAAGCGTGATGTGTGGGCTCACAGACGCCCGTGATTGGCTGGTGATCGCGGTGAGTGACAGGGGAGTGATCGTATGCCATCCCTCCCTCCCGTGAGAGCTCGGCCAATTAGCTTCCTGGTCGCGGATAGCTGCGGCATCAACCTTGACTCGAACCGGTGATCTCCAGGTTGATAGTCGCGCTCCTTGTCGATGCGCCACTCGGGAGCAAACCTCAACCTTCTTTAAACGTAGTGTCCTTCATACACGTCACTGTGCATGAGCTGTTCCTATAGCAACAATATCACATCAATATAAACCAGTGGTTTATAGCTGTGAAGTGAGTCACAGTCAGAATCCAGAACCGCCATCTTTCCTGTGCTAATGTTAATGATATTACGGTTATGGCTTTGCTCCATCACACCCGGGTTGCTTCCCTTTCACTCCTGCTCTTCTGCAGTTCTCCGAGAGAAGAGAAACTGCTGATGAGGGCATAAAGAAATGTACAATCTGTCAAGACACTTGGAAAAAAAAACCCTCCTCCTGGCAGATCAGAAGAAGAGAAACGGATAATTGTCCTGTTTTCAGTTTTTAAGCACACCTCAGTTCACTGCTGCTTCTTAAAATAAGCTCTTTTGCTGAGCTGTTTGAAAGCACTGCAGGAATTCTTGAGTCGCTCGATAATAAGACCGGCGTCGGTGTGTATCCTGGTCTGCTCTAGCGTTCACACACACATCTGGAATTGTGCAGAAAACAGGGAACTGAATGACATTTAATGATGACATTTATGATCGTTTATTTACACTAAGGTGTGGGTCTGTTACTTAATATATCCGTGTACACACACCGCCCTGCTTCATCTCACACACTGATGAGCAGCTAATAAATAAAGTGCCGCCGAAGCTATTTCTGGGTACATGAACACTGGTGAACTTCTGGACATTTCTCTGCTCCCGTGCTAGCTGTGGGCGTCGTTAGCAATGTCAGCGCAAAGTACAGGAGCACGGCGTTTGATTTATTATGCACTGTCGTCTTTAATGTCTTTAAAAGCGGCAGTATTACTAGCATTATAATCACAATAAAACATCATGTACATCACATCACCTGCAGGTTACCAGCAAACTTTACAAATACAAGCTTTGCACTGGAACTTTCTAGAAATGGGCCATCAGGATGCCGTACTGTGCTCTAGTATGAAGTGGGCTGAGATTAAGTCAATATTTTCCACTTATAGACTCTCCAGTTTTGGTGAACCGGGTGTTCTCCAACAAGTGTGGAACTTTTCTAGGTCTTCACATGAAGGCAAACTGCAACTAGTTGAGTCTCTGCAAACTCGCAAAGTGTGTCTAGTGTGCAAAAGCTAGCATAGTAAAACAAGCTAGTTAAGTAAGCAAAAGCTAGGATAATAAACAAAAAACAAGCATAGAAAGCAAAAGCTAACATAGTAAACAAAAACTAGCATAGTGAGCAAAAGGTAACATAGTCAGCAAACGCCAGTATGGTAAAGAAAAATTAGCGTTGTAAACAAAGGCTAGTCTACTGGGCAACCCTTGGCATAATGAACGAAAGCTAGCATAGTGAGCAAAAGCTAGCATAATGAAGAGAAATTAGCGTAGTGAGTAAACACAGTTTAGTGAACAAAAGCTAACATAGTAAACAAAAACAAGCAAAGTGAGAAAAAACTAACTCAGTAAAAAAAAAAAAAAAAAAAGCTACCTTAGTGAGCAAACGCTAACTTAGCAAATGAACGCTAACCTAGCAAGCGTAGCTGCAAGCGTGCTTTATTTCTGCTTACTAAACCAGCTTTGTGTGTGTGTGTGTGTGTGTGTGTGTGTGTGTGTTCCTCTCAGTCTCATAATCATTTATATCTCTCTGTACTGCAGCTTCACAAATTCTTCTTTTTATTCCGTCGTGTTTCATCTGTCACCAGTTTTCCCAGGGACCCAAAGATTATGCTTTATAAAGCGAGAGCCTCGTCATCGCTCGTTCCTCTCCTCCCTTCTCCTCCTCTCACATTTAACCCTGGCTCTGAGTAGGGCGACTGTATCGCATTACACTTCTCAAGCTGGTGTTACTCTCTCACTCTCTCTCTCTCTCTCACACACACACACACACACACACACACACACACTCCACTATGAGAGCTCTGATACCCGGTCTCTCTCTCTCTCTCTCTCTCTCTCTCTCTCTCTCTCTCTCGTTCTCTGCTGTGATCAGGTAGAGTATTAAGGTGGCATAGCGGTGTAAGTGGGGCTCTCAGTCCCGTGCACCACCACAATGCATGTAATATTAACGATTAGAGCCTGGCGTAATGAAGTGTGCTCTATTCATGTGTAAGTCGTGTAATCAGTGTGGATGGCGTACTCTACATTCGCTCCCCACTCGTCTGCTTTTTCAGGTCTTAAATAAGCACGTACTACAGGATTTATGGTAATCGCCGGTTATTTGCAGGTTTATGTTCCTCTCCTTGCATTTTTCACATCTCCCTCTGTTCCACTTTAAAGGATAGAATGCTCAGTGGGTGTTCCAAAGGCATTTCATCACGTAAAGGGCATCTCAAAAAAAAAAACAACAACAAAAAAAGATCAGTGAGACGTCCCTGTAGGGGGAAAAGGCAGCTCCTGTCTACTTTAAGGACGTCCGCGATAAACAGACAACAGTCAGGCGGCGAATGACAAGGCTGAGGATCACACTAGTACTACACTGCTGTCTGTTCACAGAACCCCCTCTGAGAAAATGAACTCGTTTGTGGGGGTTTTTCCTCGCCTTTTCTTTTGCTCTCCTCCAGAAGACACAATAAAAAGGTCAGCGTCTAGCACTAATTACCTCACGTCCTGTGTTCCGCTCTGAAATCGGCTCAAGAAGAAGACAGGGATTATGTCGATTACGCCACATAATGATGTTGAAAACATCAGCTAATTATTAAGAAGGAAGCAGATGCAGATAAACGATCGCCTCAGGAGTGTGTAGCGTTTAACGTGGAAATGTTCCGATTCACCGCAGTATGCTTATCCAGATAGACGGACGCCGGCATCACACAAACATCTTAACAATTGTTTTTAATTAAGAGAACGCCTAACAATATCGCACGTTCTTCTCTTGTTGCCAATAATCACATCATGTGATCAGTGGCGGGCCGTGCATTGGGTACCTGGGCCTTTACTGGGGACTTAACGGTCTTAATTCCCCTCTTAGTACCACCACTATCACATCGCAATTATATAAACCATCAGTAATATACAAAAACACAATATAACAGGAACTGGCATTACAGAGAGAGAGGCATCTCGCGTATAGAGGGCGAATACCATTATTACTAAAACAAGAAACCCTGTTAACGCTTAAGCTGTCGGTAAATTTGGCGCTCGGCCAAATGTAACAAGCGTAAATGTAACGGCTCGGTGGTAAAAGGTTCAGAATCAATATTTATCTAATAACATCACAAAAACATTAAACATTTAAATAAAATACATCATACTCACCTGAGATGCTGATTATTTATAGACAAAATCCATCCTCCTTTCTTTTCACTGATTAACCAATCAGAGGACGGAAAAATGCTGACGTTATTTTGCGCCAGCTAGCTGGCCCTATTGAGGTCGCGGGGAAGGCTGGCACCCATCTCATCCGACTCTGTGCGCGGGCGAGGGACACCCTGGACAGCTCGCCAGGTCATCACAGGGCAGTATTATATATCTAACAGCTATATATTATTAATATACAGTATTTTACCATATATATATACACACAAATTTATTAGAATGTATGCATTTATTTACTTAACATACAATACAGTATGTATATTATTGTTTATAAGTATAGATAATAAAACACAACGTAGCATGTGGCGATAGGAAGTTACTCTATCTGTACCCACTGGACATGAGCAGTCATGCATTCTGATTGGTTAATCTACTAATAGGATATCACTGCATACACCATTAGCAGGTATGTCACTGCAGGAAAAAAAAAAATGTGGTCATGGCCTGTGCTAAGCTAATTGCTAGCACTAGCCAGCTGGCCCCTTTGTTCATTCTAGACTTATTCCACAAAAATAATTAGTCTTTTTTTTCCCCATCAAATGCTGCTTTATTGTGCTGCCCGATGCCAGTTACTGGGGAAGAGGCTATTGTAACCGGTATGCAGCAGCCAGAAGCGCGGCGACACTAAGCACTAACTGGCTCTTCTATTTAGTATTTGATAGTAAGTGTGTTTTTTATATATATATATATATATATATATATATATATATAGAGAGAGAGAGAGAGAGAGATAGATATAGATATATATATATATATATATATATATAGATAGATATAGATATATATATATAGATAGATATAGATATAGATATAGATATGGGTAGACACATATACAGATACTGATAGATAGAGAGATGGATATTTTCCAGTGGTCATGGATAGAATAGAAGTCCCTCTGTGAATAATGAAGCTATGATTCAGCGATTGCCTCAGACTATGACTAAGTGTTAAAGGATCAGTAACACGTCGGTGTGATGAAGGCGATTCGCTGTAAATTCCTCCAACAGCCTCTCAGAGTGTTTTATTCCTCTTCTACCACAGCCACAACAACCATTTGTACATCGTAGGTCTTATTCGTTTATATTTATGTTCGATCTCTGCTCCATAGCAGCTTCTGACCAATCAGAATCCAGCTGAACCCATTAAGGCCCCCGTACTGGTATCTGAACGCATTCCTGGCACGTTTTAAAGGTAACACTGCATTTCCCGTGCAGCTCCGAACCCTTTAAGTGCTTCCCGCATGTCGGAGTGTTTACAGAGAAAGAAACGGGCTGCAGAATGACATGCGAGTTGACAGCAGCGTGTCACCTTCGTGCGCTTTCGCTCTGTTGTTCCTCACAACTGTCTGTCAGAGGTGCGGAGACGCCTCGGGTCATGACGCAGCGTGGCAGAGTACAAAACCGATAGAGAGAGGGAGAGAGAAAGAGAGAGAGATAGACCTGCGTGAGCCCCTGTGTCAGGTTTTAAGCTAAATCTTCTTCCTCTTCTGTAGCGCTTACAGGTTTATCCGCTGCTCGGCTGTTGATTTGTGTTCATGACTGTTTCCATGCACTGTTTGAAATGAGGCGGAGGAGAAGAAGGTGCTGACAGGATCGCTGGAGGGAACAAGAAAACAGCGCGCTGATGCTCTGTGTGTGTGTGTTACGGTATACACTCTTCCACTCACACTGTTTGTGCACATTGCTAATGCAACTCGCGTATCTCCGGCCGAAGCTTCAGAGATGGCGTCCACACAATGACGAGATGTTTCTATTGATTCTGTTGATCGGGGTTTAGATATTCAGGTTCGGTTTATTAATGCAGGGTTAAATAGAGGCTTTCTCATTGGCTCAGTGTAATGAACCTTTTGCTATGCTAACATTTTGTATTTTCAGGTCCGAGTTTAAAATACACCCACTTAGTACAGTGATACCGGAGAGTCGAGCGCTTCACAGCCAGAACGAGATGCTGCAGTTAATCGAGGCTGCTCTGTGCAGTGCTTGTGATTGTACTAGACGCGGTGCAGTGTTAAAATTACGTGGCTAGTCAAGTTTTGCTAGCTGCATTCAAGTAGCCGAACAGGAAGTGGATCAGTAGATCACCGTCAACATCAGGAGGGACAAACACTGTGCTTCTGAAAAGTTTTCAGAAGGTTCACAAATGAGGCCTCACAGAACCACGCTCGTGGAGTTTGCATGTTGTGCCTGTGTTTGTGTGGGTTTCCTCTGGGTACTCCAGTTTTCTCCAGCAGTCCAAAGACATGCACATTAGGTTAATTGGCTGTTCCATATTGCCCCTGCGTTTGCATGTGAGTGTAAATGGTTGAGTGTGTGTGTGTGTGTGTGTGTGTGTGTGTGTGTGTGTGTGTGTTGGCCCTGCGATGGACCGGCAAGCTGTGCATGGTGTACTCCGCCTTTGCCCAGAGTCGGCTGAGATAGGCTCCAGCCTCCCCTCGACCCTAGTAGGATTAAGGGGTTTGGTAAATGAATGAATGTTACAGAGCACTGATGGAAACGCTACAGTCTACAGTCCAAACACCTGTTGACCAATCAGAATCCAGAACACAATAGCGCTGTAATGTAATGTTCACTTAACAAAGTTATCTGCAGCTGCAGAGGGGATGTGGACGAGGGCGTGTTTGAGAACAGTATTGGAACGCAGGGCATGTCGCGTGTCTGCCATCAGAGCTTTTTCATCGGAGAGATGGATTTTTTTTCTGAGCCAAGGAGGAATCAGTGGCGCGGATCAGAGGGCAGAGGCAGCGAGTCAAAGCCCCAGCGGAGGCAGAGCTGCGGGGGCGAGGACGCTGTCTTCGATCCGCCAAAAACCTCTCTGAGTGTGAGTCAGTGGACGCTGGAGAATACAAGCTCTGTCAGTCCACTTCCTTTGATCTTTTATATTTAACAGCAATAATTTTAATTATAAAAAATAAAAATAAACACCAGACTCAGTCGTGTTCCTTTCGTTATAAACACTGACCATGCGGAAGAGGAAAGAGGCCGCAGGAAGAAAAGGAATCTTTTTTTTTCAGCAGGCCCTGAGAGTGATGGGAGGAAGCGGTGAAGGATGGAGTGATGTACAGAGTGAGAGGTTAAGCCGTGCTGAGCTCCGGGTTTCAGCACCAGAGATTGATCACTCACCTGCTCGATACCACGCAGCAAAGGGCTAAAGCGCTCTACAGGAACAGAGTGATTCTCTCTCTCGCTCTCGCTCTCTTTATCTCGCTCTCTCTCTCTCACTCTCTCTCTCTCACTCTCTCGCTCTCACTCTCTATCTTTCTCTCTGTCTCTCGCTCTCTATCTTTCTCACTCTCTCTCTCTCACTCTCTCTCTCTCACTCTCTCTCTCTCACTCTCTCGCTCTCGCTCTCTATCTTTCTCTCTGTCTCTCGCTCTCTATCTTTCTCTCTCTCTCTCTCGCTCTCTCTGGCTCTCGCTCTATCTTTCTGTCGCTCTCTCTCTCTCTATCTTTCTCTCTCTCGCTCTGTCTCTCTCTGTGTCTCTCTCTCTCTGTGTCTCTTTTTCTCTCCCTCTCTATTCTGTCTTTCGCTCTCTATCTTTCTCTCTCTCTCTCTCTCTCTCTCTCTCTATATCTATCTCTCTCTCGCTCTGTCTCTCTCTGTGTGTCTCTCTCTCGCTCTCTCTCTCTCTGTGTCTCTCTTTTTCTCTCCCTCTCTATTCTGTCTTTTGCTCTCTCTCTCTCGCTCTCTATCTTTCTCTCTCTTGCTCTGTCTCTCTCTGTGTCTATCTTTCTCTCGCTCTCTCTCTCGCTCTATATCTTTCTCTCTCTCTATCTTTCTCTCTCTCGCTCTGTCTCTCTCTGTGTCTCTCTCTCTCGCTCTCTCTCTCTGTGTCTCTCTCTTTTTCTCTCCCTCTCTATTGTCTTTCGCTCTGTCTCTCTCTCCCTCTCTATCTCCGTCTCTCTGTCTGTCTCTTTTCTCTCTCTCTCTTTCTCACTCCCTCTATCTCTCTCTTCATATCTCTGTCTCTTTCTCTCTCCTATTTTTCTCTTCTTCCATCTCTCTCTCTCTTCTTCTCTCCATATCTCTTTCCTTTCATATCTCTTTCTCTCTCTCCCTCCATTTCTCTCTCTCCCCATCTATCTCCCCCTTTCCCCATCTCTTTCACATACTCTCTCAATCTCTCACTCAATCTCTCTTTGTCTTCTTTTCTTTCTGTCACTGTCTCATCCTCTGTTTCTCTCTCTCTTACACTTTTTCTCTTTTTTCATTTCTCACTCTATCTCTCTGTACCTCCTTTCTGTATCTCTCTCAGTTTTTCTCTTTCTTCATCTCTCACTCTATCTCTCTGTATCTCTTTCAGTTTCTGTATCTCTCTCTCTCAGTCTCTCTCAGTCTCTCTGGAGAAATAAACAATCTCAGCACACACTGTGGCGTTCCCCGTTTCCTGTTATCCCTCCTGTCCTCCCTGCTGCTTTACGTCTTTCCCAGAACAGCAGTTTAGATTTGACAGCAGTGCAGTGTTAAGGTTTATTACATCCCTCTTTTACAGTACAGTTCTCCTGGTCAGCGCAGACATCATCACTGTGTACTATATCCATTCTAATTGAGCACCATAAAGCCTTAAATATTCTCCTGATACTCTTCCGGAGAGAACCGAACGCCTCCTCGCTGAAGCGGAAAGATTTCTGAAGGCAGGCGTTCTGTTAACGGAGCCGAAAGTAAACTCATTTACGGGAATGAGGAGTGAGATTATTCTGCTCTACACACGGGACACAATCGAACCCAGGAGCATAGAGGAGGCTAAATATATAAAAACGAATAAATCTAATAAAATGCAGCCTAATTAAGGCAAGATGCTCCCGCAACAAATAAACCTCGAGGATATTTTAATGTCTGGAATAAAATAAATAAATAATCATTTAAGTGGAGTAGGGGTTAGCACAGCCAGAAGGCCATGGGTTTGAGTCCCCGGCTTGGAAAGGGCATTTGTGTGGAGTTTGCATGTTTTTGCTTGTGTGGTTTCCCTCCGGGTACTCTGGTTTCCTCCCACAGTCCAGAAACATGCACATTAGGCTGACTGGCTGTTCCAAATTGCCCCTGGGTGTGAATGTGAATGGTTGTGTGTGTGTGTGTGTGTGTGTGTGTGTGTGTGTGTGTGTGTGTGTGTTGCCCCTGCGATGGCTGGGAGAGCTGTTCAGGGTGTACCCCACCCTCGCCCAGAGTCGGCTGAGATAGGCTCTCTCCTCCCTGCGACCCTGGTAGGTGTAATGAATGTGTTGTAGCTGATGATTTGTATTTAAATGGTGTTTTTGTGTTGATTCCCCTCATGTTGTTTTTATTTGTGGAAATGGATGAGGTGGATTAAATACCGGATCAAATCTGGGACGAATTTCAGGACCGATTTGGAACAATATTCCTGTAATACGGAATAATCTGTCTGTTCTGCTGCTCGACACTGATGCTCTCTCTGTCCAGCAGTCAGTGGCACCCCGGAGGTTAAATAACGTTTATTAGAATTCCGTCCTGTCCCCAGTCCTTTCCATTTTTTTCATTCCGTCTCCTTCCCTGTCACAGTGCAAATGGCGCTCAGACGGGACGTGTCATCCAGGCTCGACATTTCCATTTCTTAAGAAATCGTCCAAACCTATACAGCTGCGTCCAGTTAGGGGGGGAGTGGGGTGAAAGAGAGGTCCCCGAAGCGTCCTGCCTGCTCCCTCCGAGTGCGAGTCTGACCTTGGCATTTACGCCGCGATTCCTGCATAAGAAAGCCCCTCGTTGAAATTCACAAGGGTTGCCAGATCCTCCCACCAGACTCATTGATACGGGGGAGGGGGTTGCAGGTGTGGTATTCATGAGCGCGGCGAGGGATTTGTCCTATAAAGTTAAAATATAGCCCTGTCACCTCCATCCGGCCATGTTTTATTCACGACTATCCTTCGCTCGCCGAGCTCTCGGCTATTCCACAACCTTTACACCAGCCCTCTTCTCCCGCTCCCTTCCTTTCTCTCTCTCTCTCTCTGTCTCGCTCGCTCTCTCGAACTCTTTCAGTCTACCTTTATTCCGGATGTGTCGTCGAGGGTGTTGTTGTCTGAGCCGCATTGGTGGCTCTCACAGTGACAGAGAGGAATAACAGACGCTCTCGTGTTCCTGGCTCATCTGTGCAAGATGCCTCGTTGAGTTGGGGTTAAGAAAACGCTACACTGTGCGAAATAAAGTGCACACAGTTTCCACGCGGAAAGAAAAGAAAACTTAAATCCACGGCCCACGCGCCAAACTCATCAAACAGCTGTGCGTCTCGTCACAGTGGGGAGAACATCTCCTGGATGTTTACTCAGAAACGCTGGAACTTTCTGTTCTTATCTGGCACACGTTCATTTCTTATTTATAGAGCTTATGAGGTCATTATACACACACACACACACACACACACACACACACACACACACAGTGTGTTAGAGGAATGAAGGCTTTGTTCTGATGCTTGCACACAATGCACAAGCTCTGCTCGCTCTGTAGAAGTTTCTGGTGAGAGTTGGTGTGAATATCACACACCACTTTAATACGAGTGCGAGCCCTGCGCAGGGTAACACCACTTGGCTCTTACACTTTTCTTTACATGTTGGCTGATATCCTGCCGTATGCTTTTACCCTGCGTCCACGTTAGCGAGCAACACGTCCCCGAGCTCCCGGATCACTAAGCTCCAAATCTTTGTTTTTGTTTTTTTGTTTTTTCGCTCCATGTTTATTTTTCCTGCTTGTGTTTCCGCTCCGTGTTGTCAGCCCTGGCGTCGTATGGTACATATCACACCTGAAGACACGAGCAGGATGTAATGCACAAGATCAAAAGAAGAGAAAACACGAGTTCATTATCAGACGCGAGCCTGAGGAGGAGGAGGAGGAGACGGATTGGTGGTGAGGGAAGGAGTTTATTTTTCTCCGGTGTGTAAAACACTTTATGATCACAAGGTCCTTTAGGTTCAGTAAACACTTTGGCAAATTGCACACACACACACACACACACACACACACACACACACACACACACACACACACACACACACACACACAGACACACA
>JBCNYH010000012.1:5334235-5344822 GCA_039654325.1 Tandanus tandanus | reverse complement strand
GTTGTTGGGGGGGGAAAGGGAATCAGTGATTGGTTGTTGGGGGGGGAAAGGGAATCAGTGATTGGTTGTTGGGGGGGGAAAGGGAATCAGTGATTGGTTGTTGGGGGGGAAAAGGGAATCAGTGATTGGTTGTTGGGGGGGAAATGGGAATCAGTGATTGGTTGTTGGGGGGAAATGTGTGACGGTGTCTCACTTTTTGTTGCGTCCTTTTCTTGTAAAGTTCGTCACACTCGTTTTTGTTCAGACTCCGTACAAACGTACAAAAACACACTCGTTTTTGTTCTTATTTCATGTCTAGAAAGGTCGGGCA
This sequence comes from Tandanus tandanus, assembly GCA_039654325.1. Lineage (NCBI taxonomy): Eukaryota > Metazoa > Chordata > Actinopteri > Siluriformes > Plotosidae > Tandanus > Tandanus tandanus. The sequence continues at coordinate 5,344,512 of JBCNYH010000012.1, read as the reverse complement.
TGTAGGGGATTAGTGGATACAGTTTTCTCAAATTTCCTAAAACATTTTAAACCCAGAAATGCTTGAAAGGGTGTAAAATCATCAATAATTTGAATAATTTCATCCTTTCAAAAGCAAATCAATAAAATAATTCAGGAAAAAAAGTAATTTATCTGTAGGTCATGTTAATGAATCAGATGTAACGTCCGTCACATAATATTTTTCACAACCCAGAAGCCAGTGCTGCACGCGTGTCTCACTTCTTGTTGCGTCCTTTTTCTTGTAAAGTCCGTCACACTCGTTTTTGTTCTGACACCTTACAAATGTAATGTCCATCACAGTGGAATTGCCCAGATTGGTTGTTGGAGGGAATGAAGATCAGTGATTGCATGTTGAGGAAAGTGGGAATCAGTGATTGGTTATTGGGGGAAATGGGGATTAGTGATTGGTTGTTGTGGGAGTGGGGATCAGTGATTGGAGAAATACATGATCTCTGTACCATGGCAGTTTTTTCGGCTTATTAACCTCAAGAGAGAAGAAAATGCGGTACTTCCACTTCCTCTCAGCATGACACACAGCACTGTATTCATTTTAAATAATGAAGAGGGGGATGCAAACGCTGCACGCAGCTGTATCCTGTCCGGCTGACTCTGTGGTGTTTGTGTACTCGAGCTTGAGCAGAGTTCTGCGCTAAAGTGTGTTAGAGGGATTATTTTCCATAAAGTATTCACTGAACTGGAACTGAATGAGCAGGGAAGCCCCCCTCCCCATCTCTCTCTCTCTCTCTCTCTCTGTTTCTCATCGTCTCTCTCTCTGTTTCTCATCGTCTCTCTCTCTGTATCTCTTCATGTCTTCCTGTCGGTCCCTCTGACCTCGTGCTTGACCCTTCCCTTACACCCCCCCCCCACGTCTCTCATATCCCGAGTTCAATCTCAGCTCTGTCTTTTCTCCAAAACCTGCCACACCCCTCTTCTCTCTCTCTCCCTCTCCCTCTCTCTCTCACTCTCTCTCTCTCACCCAGCCTCGGACTTCACCACTGACAGTTTATTGAGTCGATGGATGTGTCTGAGTCGGTCCTCAGTGTCACTTTCATTGTATTTTTTTATTTTTTTTTTCACACATTTTTTTTCCTTCCTGTATCGACTCGCTGTTCGGCTGTGTTGTGGTGTGTTTTGTGTCGTGATAAAGTTATTATCCTTTTGTCTGCGTACAAGTACGGTACAAGTGTAAAATTATTTCAAAAGATTTTGGGAAAATCCAACTGAGCCAAATGGGTATTAATAATACTACTACTACTACTACTACTACTACTACTACTAATAATAATAATAATAATAATAATAATAATAATAATAAATCAATTAATTAATTGCCAAACCGTTTAATCATTGAGGCGGCGCGGTGACATACTGCTTATCATATCCCCCTCAAAGCAAAAAGGTCCTGGGTTTCAGTCCCTCTCTCACGTTTCTGTGTAGAGTTTGTACGTTCTCTATGTTCTCCTGTGCTTCCATAGGTTCCCTCCGGGTACTCCAGTTTCCTCCCACAATCCAAAGACATGCACAGTAGGCTAATTGGCTGTTCCAAATTACCCCTAGGTGTGTGTTGGTCCCACGATGGACTGGCGAGCTGTTCGGCTTCTAACTGGCCTTCACTCAGAGTTGGCTGAGATAGGCTCCAGCCCCCCCGTGACCCTCGTAGGATTAAGCGGTTCGGGAACTGAACGGTTCTGGAGCCAGTGTGGCGAAAAGTGAATCGCCGCATGAAAGAACGTTGTCTCTGTGCAGCTTTATAAAAGTATAATGTTCCGTCTTTCACACACACAAGTTCAGAGGTATCGACGATGAGCAGTGATGTGATTGACAGAGGAAAGGGAATATGCCCCTCCCATCCTGAGAGCACAGATGGATTTGTTCTGATGGCTGTGGCGTGTTAGGAATTCGATCTCACCATCTCCGACATGATAGGACAAACCCCTGTGCCTTGCGTCACTCAGAAGCCCCCGTGTATGGTGTGTTAAAACAATAACGTGGCTGTGTCCGTACCCAGGCCGTGTTTTCGTCCTGCTGGAACATGTACGATCCTCATCTGCGCGACTCTGCGCTTCGTCTTAACGCCTCTCACGGCTAAACTTGAGTAGTGTTTAAATGGGGGTTTTGTGGTTGTGGTCTCCTCAGTGTTAACTTCCTCGCTGTGTGAAGCTGCGTACATCTCGCAGTGACACGCGGACAGGACGAAACCTGTCAGGCAGCAGCGCGTTCCGGGATGTGTGGAATGTCTGGAAAGGTTTCTGATGTGTTTAATCACACCTAGTGGATTTTTATCGAAGCTTTTAAAGAGAATCTATTTTTTTTTTTTTTTTTTTTTCCCCGCCCTCAAATGAACCGGATTAGCCGAGACACGTTCGCTGTGTGATCTTCAGATTTACACTCATAAACAATCTCAAGGTCTTTTCACTGGTTTATTTAGTTTGTTTCTTTTATTCAGACCCTGTTTAGGACTGTAATCTCTTCTTTAAAAACAAAAATAAAGAGATAAATATAAGAGCTGGAAGATGCTGGAATTGCACAATATAAAAACTATACATAGTGTAAATAAATAAATAAATAAATAAAGGCGACACGGTGGTGCAGTGGTTAGCACGTCCGCCTCACAGCGAGAAGGTCCCGGGTTTGATTCCCGGGCTCGGGGCGTTTCCGTGTGGAGTTTGCATGCTCTCCCTGTACTTGCGTGGGTTTCATCCGGGTACTCCGGTTTTCTCCCACAGCCCAAAAACATGCACAGTAGTCTAAATGGTGGTTCCAAATCGCCCCTAGGTGTGTGAGTGTGAATGGTTGTGCGTGTGTTGCCCTTTGATGTTCAGGCGAACTGTTCAGGGTGTACCCCGCCCTCGCCCAGAGTCGGCTGAGATGGGCGCCAGCCTCCCCGCAACCCTAATTAGGATTAAGCGGCTCAGAAAATGAAGGAATGAATGGATGGATAAATAAAATACATATGTTCAGATACCAAGGCGCTCTGTGTTAAGTTAAACCTGATGCACTCACCACTGTACTTCACAGTGAGGGTGATGTGCACAGGGTTTATGACCAGCGTTTGGTTTTAATGCAGTTTGTTCATTCAGTTATTCACCGAACCGCTTAGTCCTACCAGGGTCATGGAGAAGCTGGAGCCGATATCCTCTGACTCTGGGCGAGGGCGGGGTACACCCTGAACAGCTCGCCAGGCCATCGCACGGACAACACACACACACACACACAACCATTCACACTCGCACTCACACCTAGGGGTGATTTGGAACAGCCAATCAGCCTACTGTGCATGCTTTTGGACTGTGGGAGGAAACCGGAGTACCCGGAGGAAACCCACACAAGCACGGGGAGAACATGTGAACTCCGCACAGAAACGCCTGATCCCGGGAATCGAACCCAGGACCTTCTTGCTGTGAGGCGGACGCTGGAGACTCCATCCTTAGATGTAAAGTGAGTTGCAGTATAACGATTAATATAAAGCTGTAATAGCCGTGTAACTGCACTACGGTCAGAGCCGCTTTTAGAGAAAGCTAATCAACAACTTCCGACCAATCAGAACGCAGAATTCAACAGCGCTGTGGTGTAAAAGTTTCATACGGAGTTATAGAGTCATTAAACGTTCTCTCCACTTCATTTTACGGTGGTATGTTTGTATTTCCCTCATCTACTGGGTTTTCTTTCTTCTTTCAAAATAAAAAAAGAAATTAGTCACATGACTCGCTTATTAGAAATATATTTAAAAAAGAAATTCCCCGAAGGGTGAACGCTTGGATGAGGATTTATATTCGTCATGTCCCCTGCTGGGCCCGTGGTGCATGATATCCACAGGGAGTCTGTCCATATGTGTGTGTGTGTGTGTGTGTGTGTGTGTGTGTGTGTGTGTGTGTGTGTGTGTGAGTGAGTGTATGGTCCAGAAACAGAAAGCTGGCTGTCACATAATAGATCGGACAGTGAACTCTATTAAAAGGGATTTATTCAAACAGAACAAGGCCAGAGGAGAAAGCTGGGATCCGTCACATTTCCTCACACATGACTCCGCCGCGTCCCCCCCCCCCCTCCCCACCCCCCGAGCTCGGTTCGGAGCGCTGAGGTTTTATTTTAAGGTTCCTCGCCGTTATTTGGCTCCTATTTGCATTTCACAGGAGGGTTCGGAATAATGAAATGTTGGCTTTGAAAGTCTGAGATCGTCTCCAACACAAACACGTCTAAGCTGATTGCTATCGCGGTCGCACTGTTTGTTGCCTAATAATAGAAAAAAGTCTTCTTGTTTATTTTTTTCCTTTTTATACGTCTGCTACTGAGGTGACGGTTTGAATGGACTGAAGTCAAACCAGTTGCATTTAAGATTGGAGAAGGATATAAGCTCCGCCCATTCTATACAAGTAACTTTAAAGAAGGATTTAGGCTCCGCCCACTTTGTACAATTGCCCATGAATGAGTCTTTAAGCACCGCCCATTTTCCACAAATAACTGAGTGCTTTAAACAATGCCTCACGTTAAAACAAAACAAACATGAGAAAGTTTGAGGCCCCTCCTAGTTCACACAGATCACGCTGAAGAAGGCTTTAAGCTCCACCCACAATCGGTTTTAAAGATATCAAACTTCACCCCTTGACACAATAATTGTAGAAGCTTGAATTGTAACCCACTTTACAGTGTTAGCATTAAAAAGTGGTTGATGCTCCTCTTTAATTAGCATGATAAATTAGCATTAACATTTTTATGTGTTAAACTCCGCCTACTTAGCACAGTCAACTATAAAGAATGTTTGATGCTCCGCCCATCTTGCCAATCTAGGAACGGTACCGCTAGGAACGGTACTGTAAACCAGCCAAGGACAATGGGGCTGTTCTTTGAGACGACACACACACACACTCACACACACACACACACACACACACACACACACACACACACACACTCACACACACAAACACACACACAGTAATTGTTATAACGGCGAGTGTGAAGGAAATCGGGTCGAAACGGCCGTCCTCTGAGTGCGAGTGTAATAATGCAGCGCTGCTCCAGATCGATCGTCTCTGATTGATAGAGCCGCAGATTTCTCACAAAGCCGTGTGAATAAAGGTTCGCACTCGACCCGGGACACTGCAAAAGGGTGGAGGGCACTTTACAAAACCCACTCGTTTATCAGAGGAGTCATTACGCTGAATGAATGAACCCGGAGGAAGAAAACTCCAGAGTTAAAATAAAGCTGATAAAAAATAAAAAAAAGAGCGCCGGCGGTGATTTTAGTGCCGGAGAGCTGATGGAGAAACGAGGCGAGGGGTTCTGAGGGTTTATGAAGGTTTTTAGTTGTTCAGGTTATTCTGCACGTCTACCAGCAGCAATCTCAATCAGCTGCACCTGCTTTATAACCCACACCTGGGTCCACGCCCACTCCCACCTCAATCTGGGATAACCTCTTTTCATGAGGACCGTACTCTCCGCCACTCTCCTATCCCACACCTTGGTGTACGCCCACTTTTAACCACACCCAACCACACCCACCTCTGCCTGATTTGATGCCATTTCGTGATCACCTCGTCCTGGAGACGCCTTATGCAGCGATTGGCTTTTTGACGCCTGAACTACTGAACACTCGACGTCCTTTCAGCAGTAATTTCAATATCGTTATTTATCCTGGAGATGCTGCAGTGGCACAGCGGGTCACTACTCGGCGAGGACAAAGACCGATATCACAGTTTATGAGGATTTTATAAAATGTGTCACTGAGATAAAGAACCAACGACCGTATCCCCGGGTAACCTGCGACCTTTACAGTGGTTAAATCACACCCATGGGCAAAAGTAATGGCACCCTTACTTTTCTTGTGTGTGTGTGTGTGTGTGTGTGTGTGTGTACGTACCTGCAATGCTGGCGAAGATTTCACTGATGCCGATGAGAACGTACTGAGGAATCTGCCACCATATCGGCAGGTCGGCTGCGTAATACGTCACTCCGCCAAGGTCCTGATTGATTGGCTCATGACTGTGAACAATCTCCAACCTCTTTGTCTCCAAAATACCTAAAAAACACACACACACACACACACACACACACACACACACACGTGTTACGGGCTCGGAGAACGAAACAGGCCACTATAGTCGCCATGTTAACGTTTTGCGTTGGATTTCACCTTAGAAATGTTGCTAATGCAAGATTTTATTTTATTTCATTTCCACTACAGCAGATCTTCATAATCGAAGCTCAGGATGGAAACTGAGTCATCAGTGCTTAACATTTACACACGGTTCATCCTCCTCCCGCTACTACAGGAGTAAAAATAAACCAGGCGTCGAACAGCGAAGCAACCCGAGCTATTTCAATTAAACTGTGTGTGTGTGTGTGTGTGTGTGTGTGTGTGTGTTTCTAGGATAAGACAGTGAGGAGTAGATAGGGTCAGTTGGAAACAAGTCTCAGAATTTGATGCGTCAGGACTTGCAGTGTGTGTGTGTGTGTGTGTGTGTGTGAGAATAATATAGTCTAATAGATTAAGTGTCAGGTCAATAGTAAAGCATCATGCGAGTCAAAACTTCTTATCTCTTTCTTACACACTGTCTGTGTTTGTGTTAAAAGAACAGGTCGCCCCAGGCGTCTCTCTCGCGAGTGTATCATGATGGCTACCGCCGTCGCCGCTCGGCTTAAATCCATTAGAGCTTCTTAACACAAACCGCGTCAACTCAATGTATTTAGAGGTCCAACCAGCGGATTTTTTAATCAGGCACCACACACACAGTCATCTAATGGGCTGAGTACTTCTTTATCTTATTTCTCCTGTCATCTAAGCTTTCTTTCTTTTTTCCTTCCTTCTTTCTTGCTTTAAGGCTGGAAGGACCCATTTTATTTACTTTGGATTCCATGAACAAAATGTACTTTTCTAGAAGCCAAAACAATGCAGTTAATTATTTATAGGTAAAATAATAATTTATTTAAGGCTATAATCCCCAGATTTACTTTATATACGGATCCAGGCACTAATGTACTTATCTCTAGGCCCAGGCACTACATTCATTTGTCCAGAGGTTCAGGCACTAAATACACTTATATACACTTATCTAATAAGTTTGGTTGCAGCACTAAAGTTATGTGTTTGAGGGTCCAAGCACAAAATCAAGAAGGAAAAGAAGAAGATCAAGAAAAAAAAGGAAAAAAAGAAGAAAAAGCCTTTATTTATTACTTAGACATTACAGCACAGATAATGTTCGGAAGAAGGATGAGGGTTCAAGCACCAGCAACACCAAGCAGCCACCAAGGGGCCCTTCAGTGAGGCCCTTAATCCATTCTGCTCTAAGGGGTTGTATTATGGTGGACTATGTGTCCTTCCTAACAAGCCTGAAGAAAGGATGAGGAGAAGGATGATGATAATAATGAGCATGACAATGACAAGAAGGATGATGAGGAGAATAAAAAGGATGATCATGATGATGATGAGGAGGAGGAGGAGGAGGATGACAATGATGATGATGATAAGAAGGATGATGAAAGGTAAAAATTATTATGAAGAGGATGATGAAAATAGGAAGGCGATGAGGATATGGATGATGAGGATAAAAATATAATAAGGATGGTAATGAGAATGATGAGAATTAATAAGAATCACAACGAGGATGATGATGATGATGATGATAAAAGTATGATAATGAGGGTGATAACAAGGATAAGAATAAAGACAATGATGAGGATCAGAATGATGAGGATGAGAATAATGAGGATGATAATGAGGATGAGGTTGTCTAAGATAAGAATGATAGGGATGAGGATAAGAAAGGTGAGGATGAGGAACATGATTATGAGGATGGGAAGAATAAAGATGGGGATAATGAGGATGAGGTTGTCTAAGATAAGAATGATGAGGATGAGGATAAGAATGATGAGGATGATGAGAATGAGAATGAGGATGTTTATAATAAGAAGGATGAGGATAAGAAGGGTGATGATGAGGATAAGAATGATGAGGATGGGGATAATGAGGATGAAGATGATGAGAATGAGGATGCCGAGGATAAGGATGATGATGATGATGAGGATAATGAGGATGTCTAAGATACGGATGATGAGGATCAGGATGAGAAGCGTGAGGATGAGGATAAAAATTATGAGGATGGGAATTATGAAGATGAGGATAATGAGGATGATAATTGGGATGAGGTTGTCTAAGATAAGAGTGATGAGGATGGGGATAATAATGACGAGGATGGGGATAATGAGAATGATAATGATGATCAGGGCTTCTAAGATAAGAGTGATGAGGATAAGAATTATGAGGATAGCTAAGATAAGAATGATGAAAATGAGAAGGGTGAGGATAAAAAGTATGGGATGGGAATAATGAAGATGAGAATAACGAGGATGATAATGGGGATGAGGATGTCTAACATAAGAATGATAGGGATGACGATAAGAAGGGTCAGGATAAGGATAAGAATTATGAGGATGGGAATAATAAAGATGGGGATAATAATGACGAGGATGGGGTTAATGAGAATGATAATCAGGGCGTCTAAGATAAGAGTGATGAGGATGAGGATAAGAATGATGAGGATGAGAATTATGAGGATGGGATGATGAGGATGATAATGAGGATGTCTAAGATAAGAATGATGAGGATGAGGATGAGAAGGGTGAGGATAAAAAGTATGGGATGGGAATAATGAAGATGAGAATAACGAGGATGATAATGGGGATGAGGATGTCTAAGAAAATAATGATGAGGATGAGGATAAGAATGATGAGGATGGGATGATAATGAGGATGATGATAATGAGGATATCTAAGATAAGAACGATAAGGATGAGGATAAGAATTATGAGGATGGGAATGATGAAGATGGGGATAATAAGGATGATTTAAATTTTTTTGATTTTGATATACTGTATTAATCCCGCAAAGGAAATTATTGCCTCTGCATTTAACCCATCCGAAGTGAGCACACACACTTAAACAGTGAGCACACACACACTCGGAGCATTGGGATGCCACACACACTGCGGCGCCCGGAGAACAGTTGGGGGTTAGGTGCCTTGCTCAAGGGCACTTCAAGGTGGAGGAAGGGAAGGTGCAGCTCACTCCCCCACCGCTACAATCGGGAATCAAACCAGTGGCCTTTAGGTCCCAAAGCCGCTTCTCTAACCATTAGGCTACGGCTGCCCCCGTGTCTAAGATAAGAGTGATGAGGAAGAAGATAAGAAGGATGATTATGGGGAGGATAAGAAGTATGAGGATAAGGATAATAATGAGAATGACAATGAGGATGAGGATGTCTAAGATAAGAATGATGAGGATGAAGGGGATGAGTCAGAGTGTTGGTGTTGAAGAAGGCGCTGAAATTCCCCCTGAACCCCATGAGAGACTCATTTCTTCACCCAGAATCCATCTTCAAGCTCTCGGTGCAAACAAAAACTTCTCCACCAACAATTCCACACATCACAGGTAACCTGCTCAATATTTCTTTCTTGTGTTATTTCGCTTCCTCATGCAAAGATTTTGGCTTCACAGAAACACAGCTGACGTGTTGAATACTAATGTCCCCCACTGTAATGTAATACACTGACTTTATCAGGGGAAAAGGAGGTGACATCCACAGACCTCAGTGGGTTCCTAGGTGAGTCTTTTTTTTAAAGAGGACAATGAGAAAACTTTATTTACTATATACAAACCCTTTTAACAAAGTATAATAAAAATTATCTCTCTCTCTCTCTCTCTCTCTCTCACACACACACACATTAGAGACAGTGAAAATTTACTGACACGTTGAACTTAGATTAAACAGAGCCGGCTTTGTTCCTAAGAACAGAAAAACAACAATTTAGGAGCAGCGGATCCCGCCTCAGGCACAAACAAACCGTGTGTGTGTGTGTGTGTGTGTGTGTAGTGTGTTTGTTTGAATGTTTGTTTTCCAGCTTTTCCAGGATAACCACGGTGGACAGGTGTGTGTGCGTGCGTGTTTGGTTGTGTGCGTGTGTGTATGTGTGTGTGTGAGTGCGCATGTGTGTATATGTGTGTGTTGGAACAAGGTTGTGTAAGCGCTAAGCGTCCCATCATCCTTGTTTCCTTAAGCTACCAAGCTACAACAGATTAAAAGAGAGGTACTAAGCAGTAAACCCTGCATGTGTGTGTGTGACAGTGTGAGTGTGTGTGTGTGTGTGTGTGTGTGTGTGTGTGACAGTGTGAGTGTGTGTGTGTGTGTGTGTGAGTGAATGAGTATGTGTGTGAGTGTGTGAGTGAGTGTGTGTGTGTGTGAGTGTGTGTGTGAGTGAGTGAGTG
>JBCNYH010000012.1:5282360-5293973 GCA_039654325.1 Tandanus tandanus | reverse complement strand
CTCACTCTCCTACACACACACACACACACACACACTCTTTCACTCTCCTACACACACACACACACACACACACACACGCGCGCGCTTCAGACTCAGCCTTCATTAATATCAGCATGTCCACTTGTCAAACATAAAGGTGAATCTCGGTGTCTGTAAATCTGTGTACATGTGTAAGTGTGTGTGTGTGTGTGTGTGTGTGTGTGTGCCAAAAAAGCTAAAAAGAAGTAGGACAGAATTAAATTAAAGAAATATATTCTTTAAAAACATTATAATCAATAATAAAGTAATTCAGAAGGAATTAGTCATAAACTAATGAAATGTTCTCCGGGTGTGTAAACTTGACCGAAATCCAAACGACGGCACGGCGGTGTAGTGGTTATCACGTCCGCCTCACAGCAAGAAGGTCCTGGGTTCGCATCCCATGCTCAGATCTGGGGTTTCTGTATTCTTCCCATGCTTGTGTGGGTCTCCTCCGGGTACTCCGGTTTCCTCCCAAAGTCCAAAGACAGGCACATTAGGCGAATTGACTGTTCCAGATTGCCCCTTGTTGTGAGTGTGAATGTTTGAGTGTATGCGATCAGCTGTTCAGAAGCTGTTCAGGGTGTTCCTCGCCTTCACCCAGAGTCGTCTGAGATAGGCTTCGGCCTCACAATGACCCTAGCGAAATAAAGCAGTAAGGATTAATATATAAAGGAATAAAGGATTTTACACTTCTATACAACACCTCATAATTTTTATCCGTTTGTAGCTATTCCTGTTACTCCGTCACTCTCGTTTTCAAACTTTCACCCGTCTTAAAACTTATAAACCACACACTCGTTCACTAATGACGGGAAAAGATAAATATAAAAGTAATATATTGAAAATATATCGTAATCATCCGAAACTGAAATGTGTGTGAGGGCTGCAGTGAGGGAGTCGGATGAGTTACTGCAGCCCTGAGTTTCAGGATCTCTGGAATCTTCTCTCTTTTCACTTCGCTCAACTTCTCATTACAGAGGGAAGTGTGTGAGATAGAGTGTGTATATGTGCGTGGGTGTGTGTGTGTGTGTGTGTGTGAGAGAGAGATGAAGATCAGAGTTCCATCAAAGCATGAAAGCACAGAGTGTCACTGTGTGTGTGTGTGTGTGTGTGTGTGTGTGTGTGTGTGTGTGTGTGTGTGTGTGTGGACGTAGGCAGTGGTGGTCTCCCGCTGTCGTGTAGCTTGCGGCAGGTTTTTTAGGAAACACTGGTAGGAGGTCTGCTTATCTGAAGAAAGATATTCCATGTGACACTTTTGGACTGTGATCATGGAGTGTGTGTGTGTGTGTGTGTGTGTGTGTGTGTGTGTGTGAGAGAGAGAGAGAGGGAGAGAGAGAGAGGAACCCTCACGAGGTGGTTTATCAATAAATATGTTGTGGCTGTTTGTTTCATTTTATCCTCATTTCAAACAAAACACTGACATGAACCGTGATACGAACGCAGACATGCAGTACTTAAAAGTACTTACTTAAAAGTACTTACTTTAGTACTTACACAACACACCTACTGCATGACACGCCCACTGAACGGTGGTTACACCACTACAGGTTTGGGTACAGGTTTGGGTTTGGGGTTAGGATTAGGATTAGATCTTTTGGAAGTAATTCTGAATGTTAACATACATTCTCTCAGGAGGTGTGTCATGTACTGAACTGAGTGTGTCCCATGTAAAGTGGGTGTGTCTTGTCATCTGTGAGACTTCTTTTTTCACTAGGAAGGCATGAGTTCCTCCTCCTATTCCATTTCCCTGAGGGTTTTACTCCTCTGATACCACAGGGTGTTTTACAAATAATAAACCATTACTTTTTGGAGGTGGTCCCTGCATGGGATCAAGTTGAAAAAAAAAAATAATCCAAAAATCCTGAAATATGCCTATTCTTTTTTGTGTGTCCAAATGAGATGCCCACTAGGGGGAGACATTTCATTATAACTATGTCAAGTTATAATAATCCATTAAATTTTTTCCTGGTGGAGGTTCGTGCTCTCTTAGTGCCCTTCTAGATATCTGATGAAATTGTTTTGTATTTGGATTATCTCCATTAGTATTGTAGTTATAATGCAAAATAATAATAATAATAATAATAATAATAATAATAAAATTAGTTTGGTAGCGGGAGAATTTATGGTGCATTATGGGATATGGAGTTATTATTTATGGTTTGATAATCGCTGAGACCACACAGTCTAGTGAAAAAGCGTTTTCTATACCTGCAGACTGACGTGTGACAGATGTGTGTTTTGTTTTATTGGATTTTTGCCTCACGTCTGATTGAGATCCGATAAAATCCCCAAGCTGGAACAAATCTAGATTGAAGTGTCTGTCTCGTCAGCAGACAACTCCAAAGCGTTTGATGTGTTTCTCGATAACGTCTTGTGTTGATTTGTTTTCTTGCTGTTTCTTGTGTTAGCTGAACAGAGCAGGATCGACAGGTACATGAGGAAATATCGAATAATGACTGATGATTAGCTTTCGCTGTCTCATCGGATCTTATCTTCATCATTTAGTCCATTGATTTAACTTTATTTCTTAATTTGATCTAATATTTTTGGTAAAATTTGATTTTGCGCTAGTTTAATGTTTTTGAATTTCATCTCCAAATTCTAAATTTATCTCTGATTACAAACATAGAAACAAAGTCATTTGTCATAGATGTTCATCAGCTGTGTTTTTTCTTTAAAGTGTACCTGTGGTGAATTCGTGTTATTAGCTATTTACAAACGATCACATATAACATCAGCGGTTCCTTCCGGTAACATCAGTCCATGCCTGTTTTCTAAGTGTGCGAGTATTATGACTCTAAGCGTGCTCAGAGACGCGCTGCCTTTCTGATTGACTGTTCCATCCTGGTAGTGACGCGAATTTGTTGGATTGGCTGGGCTGCATCACTGACCCTGTGCATCATAACACATTATCGTCCAGTGCTGAAGAACAGAAATCGCAGAAAACGTTTCTTTTTGTTCCTAAAGCAACTGACAGCAGGAAATCCGAGTCGGCAAAACGTTAGCTGCAGAAGCCATTTTGGATTTACCGTCACGCTCATCTCTGGCAGCATTCTCATCCTCAGAGTCACTAGAATGTAACAGTTCACTGTCTCCACAAGAGACGTCATCCCCGCCCAACGCGTTGACGTCACTTCCGGGGGTAAACTGCTAACCCCTGCAGTTTATCCCCTGCTAGTACTCCACAGGTAAAATGACCAGTTTTGTGCTTTTTATGGTCATTTATGTTAAAATAAGTGTTTGTATCACTTAAACGTGTTATATACACTCAAATTATGCTGTAAGGATGACCAAAACTCTTTAAAACAGTGGCAGTGTTATACATTAAAAATCAACGAAATAACATCGGTAAGGGATTAAAATTGATCATTTAAAAATATAATTAATGAATAAATAATTGAATAAATAAGATGGTGAGTCGATTCTTGAATAAAAGGTGGTCGAGTTTTCAGGGGGGAAAACATTACTGCAACAATAAAACAAAACAACATAACAACAAGAGCATTGAGAGAGTGCAAACCTTGGCCAAGCCTAACAGTACCCCATATATCAAAATCCCAAATGTAAAAAAAATTGTCTTATATCAAAATGTTATATATTAAAAGAAAAAATTCGTTGATGCCAGTAAATTAATGGCACTTATATTTGTTTAAGAGTGTAAAAAAATTTAAAGTCCCAATTTTTTTAATATTTACTTATAAAAGGTACGAAAAAATATAGTGAATTCATGAACATTATTCTAAAAATAACTTGGATAAAAAAATTATATTTATTTAGTAAAATGAAGAAAATTTTATTTTACTGGCTCAGAAGGTTGAGTGAATTTTTTCTACTTAGATTAAAATAATTTTTTCTTTTTTAAAATGACATTGATGTGCACGTTTTCTGCGGCTCCTAATCTGCCTGTTAAGCCGATAAGATTTTAGCCTGAAGCTGATCCTGCGTCATATCCTATAATTTATTTATTTATTTATTTGCTGTTATGAAGATGAAATAATCCCCTTTTATGACATTCAGCCTGGACAGCTCTTAACTTTTTGTGTTGTCATTATAATCCTGGGTGTGATTTCTCCGATCCCACTTGAATGTCTATATTGCTGAAAGGCATTATGGGATTGGGTGCTTATCTGCTGAAATGAATTTATTTCCCTTATCTTAGCCTTATCTCTCTGAGAAATGAGTTACAGAATCCGAAAAGTGTTTAATCCTGCATGTTGTGGTCACTTGGGTCGTGTCCCATTTCAGCAAAGTCTATCTCAGACACATTTTCATGTGTTTCAGCCTCCTAGCGTTGGTCATGGGATTAAAAGGGATTAGAGCCCCTGATCGAGCGGGGCATTGGGCATTGACTGTAAACGATTCCACAACGCTTCAGGAAATAAGCAAGACTTCCTGGTCTTCCTCCGTGACTCTGTTTCTCTCTTTCATTAACCTTTGTAGAGCAGAATAATTAATAAGTGCACATTTTCACAGTTGAGTTGGTCAGATCAGATGTTTTAGCATCCGAACCGGTTTTCTGAAGTTCTCATTACGGTTCTGGATGTGGACACATGCTAATCAGCTAAAAAGTTCAGGATTTAAATTAACTTCTGCTTCATTACATTTGCAATTCAAAGTTATTTGAAGTACTAAGGGCACGATTAGACACGCCTAACAGAGTGCGGATACATCCCACTCTGAACTCTTGTCTTATTCATTAGCTAAAACTTTCAGAAGCCACAAAAAGGTTGCTAGCTAGCACGTTAGCGACTAAAGAACTTTTAATCACTTGCAGCTGTTTTCAGTCTTTTGCTTGTGAGTCACTGTGAAAAATCTACACTATGGTTTAACTGTACTTGATGAAATTTGTAGAATTATCAAATTAGCATCTAAACAAATTAGCAAGAGTAACACTATGCCATCTAACCAATGCTAGCTACTTGATGCTAAGTAAAAGATGTATCTCATTGGGCTTGTAAAGAGTTGGCAACTCTGGCGAATGGACATTTGCCACATTCACCATTCATCTTGACAAGTAGTTGCCATGTTCGCCAACCACTCGCCGATCTCACTCTCATTCGCCAAAGAGTTTTGAACGTGTTCCAAATTTTTAAGGAATTTTTGACGAACATGTCTTTTCACCAAATGGTCTGCAAACGTTCTTTGTGGTCGTCATCTATTCATCAATTATACGCCTTCCTCAGGAATGTGCTGACTTGTTAAAGAATGCATGGAGAATAATTGGCAAATAGTTTGGCGAATGTCTGTGGTCATGTGACCGTCACATGACCATGACACTATATGACGGCAACTCGGCATGTGTTTTTGCAAAATAGTCCGAAAAATAATTAGCAGTTCCCACATTCGGCAAAATGTGGCTAACTGTCTGCAGGAATTCATCAACTGTTCATCAACCACTCACCAGAATATCACCAAAAAGTCACGAGAAAGTCGTCGAATTCTTGGAGAAAAGAAAAATGTCAAAAAAGTAGCGAACTGCTTGTCGCCGTTGCCGTCGTGAGATATTTACCTGATGTTAACAATAATTAAGCACAAGAACCTAAATGTGAAATAAATAACATCAAATTTTTTCGAAGTGTTTGCTGTTATTTTAATGAATGCATTTTTGTTTTAAATCCCCTTGACATCCAAAAAAATTTATTAGTATTTTAATAGTATTAATTACCGTTCTGATTTATTAGTCATTACTTGTTGAATTGTTTATTTCAGCGATATCTAAGATAAAACAAAAAAAAAAGCTTAAATACAGGATTAGAGTACAACGAGCTTACACTCTTTAGAACATAACATAAATTAGCTGCTAGCTAGTGACGAAGTTAGCTAGCAATTTAATGATTATGGTTGACGCTATGTTTTAGCCTTCTATCGATTTGTGGTAAATGTGATGAATCTGTATATCCTGCTGATGGCGTATCTCGTTTGTTTTGGTTTCTAGGAGTGTGTGTGGATCATGTTCATGACCTACGGGTGTTCCTGTTAGTGTGTGGGCTTCGAAAAGTGAAGGACCCTCTCTACCTCCTGAGCGCCTTCTCAGGTGAAGTGTCACTCCCTTCATGAACTTAATGTACAACATTGTAGAAGGCTCAGGCATTTCATGTTCAGACCCTTTATTTGCATAGTACTATGTTACCATGACGCTATATTTTCAGGTCCCAGTGTTCTAGGGGTCTATGTACCCAGCGTCCTACATTATTGTAGTGATTTATTTTCCCTATATTATATACCCCATTGATCTTAGTTTTCCAGGGTCCTCTATTCTCAGGGTCCTATACTCCCTTCGTCCTATATTCTCATAGCTCTCCATTTCCATAGTACTTTATTATCAGGGTCCTCTATTCCCATGGTCCTATATTCCCATGATTGTATATTCCGATGGTCCTATATTCCCATGAATGTATATTCCGATGGTCCTATGTTCCCAGGGTCCTACATTCCCATGATTGTATATTCCGATGGTCCTTTATTCCCATGGTCCTATATTCCCATGATTGTATATTCCGATGGTCCTATATTCCCATGATTGTATATTCCGATGGTCCTATATTCCCATGAATGTATATTCCGATGGTCCTATGTTCCCAGGGTCCTACATTCCCAGAGCTATATGTTTCCAGGGCTCTATATTCTTATAGCAGTACATTTCTAGGCCTCTATGTTATCATGGTCCTTAATCTCACTAAAGGTTCCACTGTCAGTCCTCAGTTCTCTAAGCCCTGAATTTGGAAGGTTCTATGAAGGTTCTCTGTTCTTAGCCTGTGATGTTTCCAGGTTTCTTGTGCTTTCAGAGTTGTATGTTTCCAGGGTCCACTTTTTTTTTTAGTCTGATGTTCCTCGTGCCATACACTCCCATGGTCCTATGTTCCCAAAGGCCTGAGTGTTTGCTGCCAACCAGGGATATTTTGTGCTTTGAATTTTGGTGAGCCCATGATGCCCAATGACTTCCTGGTCTCATGGCCTTAGGCATGTGTGCATGTGTGGTCTGTTTTATTTACATGGCTAATCCTCTGCCAGATCTTGCTTCCAACAGAATGGCATGCCCAGAACCCTCTGGTGATTCTCATCATCATCGGCCCAAAGGTGAGCACCAATCCAAAAGTGTGTGTGTGTGTGTGTGTGTGTGTGTGTGTGTGTGTGTGTGTGTGTGTGTGTGTGTGTGTTCCTGCAGTTGTGACTATGTGTGTGATCTCACACAGATTATTTATGCGTATTAGCATGCCAGCCTAAAGCTAATTGGATGTACCGGCTAGAGAGTGATCACAGCAGGGCATAAAGTCCTGGGCACACTTCTGACATCCATGTGCCGCTTGGACGTGCCAAGGAACATTAGGAGGTAGCCATGAGCCTGTGTCAGGACAGCTACTTCTTCTGATTATGGCTTTGGGAATTGGTGAACTAGCTATCCTTTGTTAAGGTCCTCAAGGATGCAACAGCATACAGGATGGCGCTGGCCACAACAGACTCATAAAACATCCTGAGCAGTGTTTGGCAGATGTTAAATGACCTTAGCCACCTCAAAAAATAGAGACGGCTCTGGCCCTTTTTGTAAAGTGCGGTAGTGTCCTTAACCCAGTCCAGTTTACTGTCAATATGAATATATCCGAGGTATTTGTAATCCTCCACCATTTCCACATTGGCGCCCTGGATGGAAACAGGGGCCGCTGGTGTTTTGGATCTCCTAAAATCTACAATCACTTCCTTGGTTTTGGTCACATTAAGCTGCAGATGATTCTGCTCACACCATGTGACGAAGGAATCCACAGCAGCCCGATATTCCGTCTCATCACCTCCACTGATACAGCCGACTACAGCAGAGTCATCAGAAAACTTCTGAATGGCATGCCTCTGTAGACTCAGGCTCATCGTGAAGATGTAATGTAAGACTCCACAGAGCTGGGGGGCACAGACTTTAAGGACACGGGGGCTCACCCCATCCAGTCCTGCTGCCTTGCCTGAGTGTAGTTTTCAGAGTTTCCTGAGTATTGCAGAGGTATGAAGACCTTCTTATCCAGAGACACAGATATTTTTTTACACTTGCAGTGCATTCTGAGAGAAAATTAAATCTTGAACTTTTATTTCAAATGGAATAGAATCAGTGTCAGAATCTCTGCTTGTTCATCACTGCTTGGTGCTTGGTGCTGGTTGTAGATGCTATTTTCACCCCATACTTTGAGATGGTTTGGCAGATTTAACAGCACAATAACAAAAACTATTCTCCTAAAAATGGATTTTCCTCAGCCTAATGATCACACCCTGTCCTACTGCCAGTGTCTGGGTGTTTCTGTCCTGTTTTTAACCTTCATCAACTCAATTCAAGTTTGTTGTTTATGGGATTGACATTGTCAACATGACTGTAGAGTTTTTTTACTCACAATCAGCCATGGTTACTTTTGGCAGGCATTTTATCTTTAGTTTTATTATTAGTTTTGTTAGAGTTTTTGGGGATTTTTATCTAAGCTGCAGTTATAGTATGTGTCCTGGGACTTAAATAAAGGAGGACTTATATCATCCATCCATCCATCCATCCACTGTCCATACCGATTATAGGCCATGGTCCCAGGGAAGGTTGAGCCCATCCTGTTGACCTTCTTTGGAGTGTGGGATGAAACCAGAACACCCAGAGGAAACCCAGACTGTTCTTGCTGTGAGATAACAGTGCTAACCACTGTGCCACACAATTACATCATAAGTGATCAAATAGATTAGAAGCCCCTGCTTGAACTTTTTCCACACAAAGTAGTGATTCGCTTTTTTTTATGCTTCTGATTTATAGTGCAAAAATAATCCACCAACAATTCAGTGCTATCCTGGGGCTGAAATTTTAAATAAGAAATCTGTGCACGGTGGTGTAGTGGTTAGCACTTCCACCTAACAGCAAGAAGGTCCTGGGTTCATGTACCAGAGTGCATTTCTGTGTGGAGTTTACATGTTCTCCGTGTCCTTGCATGGGTTTCCTGAGTACTCCAGTTTCCTCCTACAGTCCAAAGAAATGCACATTAGGGTAATTGGCTGTTCCAAAAAGCCCCTAGATGTGAGTGTGCGTGTGAAAGGTTGGGTGTGTCTTGGCTCTGTGATGGTCTGGCGAGCTGTTCAAGGTGTACCCCGCCTTCACCCAGAATCGGCTCCAGCCTTCCCATGACCCCAATAGGATTAAGCGATTAAGCAAATAAATGAATATACAAATTGTGATAGTTACAGAATCGCAGTACAATCGAATTGGCACCTACGTATCGTGATGATGTGGTATCGGGTGGTCCTTGTTGATCCTTGCTCATAGTCTCCAGTATCAGATTTTTAGTATTTTTAGTATTTCTAGTAGAGAAGACATTGTGAATAACACAAGTTCTGTTAATATTCCTAAAAGAAGCAACATGACCCATATTTATCCAGTGAAAGATAAGATTTCTCCATCACGCCTCTCAGGGGCACCTTTTACACTTTGACAGCAGAGACATGGTACTTTTTTTAACTCACTGCAGTTTTTCTTGTTTTCTCCCTCAGATCGACCCTGTATTTAGCTCAGAAGTTGAAGAGTGTGTGAAGAGGTAAAGCTCCCTCCCTCTTTCATCTTTCCACTTCTCTTCTTCGACTTTCTTCAGAGTCTCAACTCTTTATCTCTAACAAAGTATGCGAGAAATTGTCCTCATGCTTTAAGTTTTATAGTTTTCTTTTCTTTTTTGCAGCTTAGGGCCCTCACATGAAATTGGTATTGGAGTGTGTTAACTTATCTCTGCGTACACTCATTTTTAGCCCAAGTGAAACGGTAAACACGCTCGCTATAATGCATGGAAGATGTCACGCTATCGGACTAGCATCTTAGCCCGGAATGAATTGGGAGATTGTGTGGGGAAAGTGATAAGAACGTTTTCTTTATTATTATTTCGAACCCTGAGAGGCTAGAGTGTGTTGCCGCTGTAACTTTCTACAGTGTTGCTTCTTTCCAGAACTTTCCTCAACAAACTTGCGTTTTTATAGGTCCGCTGGAGTGTTTTTAGCCGCAGAGAGGAATCAGGAAGAACTCCACGCCGCCATGAGGAAATCGTTCGCCGTGGTCAACTCGTCCGTGTCCGAAGGCATGTCCGCCGCCATCTTAGAGGTTTGTATCTTCACATCGGTGTCGAACAGGTATAACGCGATTCACTCGCCGCACGTTTGTTTGCGCTAAACGTTTTGGGTAACTCAATGTTGGTGTCACCTGTCAGTCATCTGTATCCTTCGCTCCCGTTGGTGCCGCTGGTTACCTCAGCTGTGTTTTCCCCAAAGTTGACATGAGTTTAACTCATTACCCGCCCACTTCTCATTGAAAACAGTTATTTCACCGGTCTTTGCAGCAAGTCGGCAAATTCGATTGACATTCCATGGTGTCTGGTTGCCACACTGCTGCTTGTCTCTTCCTGTGGTTTTTTTTTTCCTTTTGAAGTACAAGATTTTAAAACTTTTATACAACCTGTTGGATTTTTTGTGTAACTTCTTTAAACTTTTTACAAATAAAACTTTGCTGGTGCTGAATAGAAATTTCTATAATCTTAATGGAAAATAAATTTGATTAATTCCCAATGCTTGTATGTAATGTAAGATCTGTATAACATAATATAATATGATATAATATGATTATAATATAATGTAAAATAATGTAATGTAATTAATATAATTAATACGATATAATACAATACAATACAATACAAAACAAAATTGATTAGCGGTCAACCTGAAGATGCCCAGATGCACAACGACATGTTGAAAGGCAACAACCTGAGGCTAGCAGCTAGCGCCGATTTGTACTGTATTCTTCATTCTATTTATTGAAAGTGTTATTGTATCTTTTCAAAGCTATGACAAAATTCTGGTGGCGTGATGTTCACAATTTTTATGATTTCACCCTTGCAAAGTCATGCTTAACTACCTGAATTGATGAATCAGTCAATTTATGGTATTCCAACACACAGCTGGAGGTAATTACTAAAAACAACACTTTGTTTATTCTGGATGAAGCCATGAGTCAAACATAATCTGTCTTTACCACCAAAATTTTAAAGTTAAGACATCTGAGTCACTGTATGAGAACACCTGTTTGAAAACATGACCTGAATACAGATCCATCAGTTTGTAAAGATCGCCATTTGTAGTTCTTGAAATAGATACGAGAGTGAGAAATCGCGAGATTATGACATCAAAGTGTAAGCAGCAAGACGGCGCTTTGCCTGAATGCCAGGCATTTGGATGTACCAATGAGCATGGTAAAGTGAAGCCTAAGAGTTTAGACCACATCCACATAAATTTAGCATACGTTGGCTTCATAATATCAGAACTGGGAATTCTGTAAACAGATTTAGGTTCAGTAGGTATAGATTTCTCTGTGAGGATCATTTCAAGGGCTGGTGTTTCCAGACTTAGCAGAAGCAGCAAGCCGAGTTATTGAGATACCCACTAAAATGGAAAACCTTGGTGGAAGATCCATACCCAACTATTTTTACGCCCAGACATGATAAGAAACGACAACTTGACTGAAAATCTGGCAATTTATTCATTCATTCATTCATTCATCTTCTTCCGCTTCTTCCGGGGTCGGGTCGCGGGGGCAGCAGCCTAAGCAGT
>JBCNYH010000012.1:5269375-5279996 GCA_039654325.1 Tandanus tandanus | reverse complement strand
CCCGAGGGACACGGTCGAAAGCCTTCTCCAAGTCCACAAAGCACATGTAGACTGGTTGGGCAAACTCCCATGCCCCCTCCAGGATCCCGTAGAGCGTGTAGAGCTGGGAATTTAATGCCTTAAATTTAATGAACACTAGTCAGACTGCTGTATAAAGGTGCACAAAGTTGTGTTAAAGTTATGTAAGCATGCCTCGCACTCCAGCAGCTCACGAATTGTCCGATTTTCAGAGGGGTGGAATTGTGGGTCAGTCAGAGGGAGGCATCAACCAGCGACAAATAACCCACAATTTGAATATTCCTCTGTCAACGGTAAAAAGTTCAACAGTGAAGGTCAGACCACCAGGGATCCACGAGCAGGTCGACCCGGACCATCAGAGAGATGCCTTCGCTCCGTGAAGAGAGCAGTGGAGAAAAATCCCCGTTCCAAGGCCACAGACATTGCAGAAGACATCCAGACCAGCTCAAAAACTCTTACGCGCTATCTTCATCAATTTCTATTCAAAATCTAATATGGCCGAGCAGCCTCTTGTTCGACCAGCAAATATTCATTCTGAAATTTTGGGTGTCTGTTTATTTATGTCCAGTCTTTGTACATTCGCCTTGCTGTTTGTTCATGATCCACTATGGCTTCTGTCTTAACGTAGGGGTATCTATTCTCTCCTTCAACGAGTAAGCAGTTTAATGAACGACTCATCGGTTCGCGAACGACTCAGCAAAGCATCGGTTTGCGAACGACTGAGCAACTCGGTCACTCAATGATTCAGTGGTTCACTACGTGATACAAGCCCCACTGTCACCAAGTTGTCACTGCTGTCCCCCCAGTGCAGCTAACTGGGTTATCAAAGGCCAGCCATGTCTCTTACTGTCTGTGGTGAGAGGCATGTAAAAGAACCATTGCTGACCTTCGTAAAGAGTAGGCTGCATTGCCGTCAGCGTGTTTCTGCCCTGCGATGGCCTGGCGAGCTGTCCAGGGTGTACTATGCCCTCACCAAGATCCCCACCACTGTAATTAGGATTAAGCGGTTCAGAAAATGAATGAATGAATAAGAAAAATAAAGTAAATAGAAGGGCACCTGGAGAGTGCAAATCTCTGCCAGACCCAAATGCTGTAAATCTAAATTCCTGGCTTTGTTCTGTTACTCAGATCTGCTCCAAAATGTAATATGTTCTTCCTTGGCTTATACTGTGATCTTCCACCAAGTTTCAGAGGAATTGGATCAGTAGGTTTTGCAAAATCCTGCTTACTGACAAACAAACTGCCCTGAAAACCTCACTGGCTGAGACAATAAAACAAAAAAAAAAAAAATAATTGCTAGAAATCTTGGTAATGTAAACCAACTCCAACCAACCATTATTTAATAATCTCTTAATATTATAACATTATTTCTTACACTTCAGAACTGTATCAAATATAATATTTTACTTAATTATGTGAAAAATATCTTTTACAAATATATTCCTCAATAAACACACCGAAGCTTCAGGACTCATCAGGATCCAATCAGTAATCTAATCTCATACGTGCAAAAAAAATAATGTTAAACCCTGCTTCGCCTTACACAGCTGAGATTTTCCTGCTAATCCGGGTTTTATCAGTGTGTTCGGGAGTAATCTCGTTTATCTACGGCAAACACTATGGGATATGTCGTGGGATTAAAGCACTAATTATATCCATGTTTGTTCGTTACTGTGGAATTGGAGTTATCTGATTATTACAGGTTTACATGAATACAGAAACATGTAGTGTGTGTGTTTGTGTGTGTGTGTTGAGCAGGCAATGGATCTGTGTGTGCCAGTGTTGGCGAGGGATATCCCCGGGAACGCTGTGATTGTCCAACACGAACACAGCGGCCTGCTCTACTCGTCCCCCGAGGTGAGATTTAGAAACATGGCTTTCTCGTTAATCTAAATCAGCCCCGAAAGTTTTCTTTGATACTTAAAAAAATAAAATAAAAAATACTAATGCATCCCGAGGCAATGCAGAACTGAAAACATTCCGGAAAATATGGCTTTTAGGTGTTATTTTTATTAATTTATTTTTGTTCTGCATGAAGACTTAATATAAAAATAAAAGCGAACACACGTTTAGACACGACTTTCCTCCACGCTCGGTATCCTCACTCATCCATAATATGCAGCACTTAGTCAGAGATAAGCGTTATTCCCATGAGTCAGAGCTGGAAATGATTAATTTCATGCTTTTCATAATATATTTTTATTTTAAAAAGCTCTCTGTGTACAGAGTGTGTTCTCCACGTGGAACGCTGTTCGCATTCATCACGCTGGATGGAACTATTTATTTGTAAATCATTCTCTGGAGTATTTACATTTGTGTTCATATCCTCCGGAGTTTATGGAAATATATACATTAATGTACATGTAACCTTCTGAACATGAGTTACGTTGTTTTTATTTACACATGACACTATAAAGCTTAAACCACTTATTCATTTCATATACAGACACATTTAATAATCATTTTCATTAATAAATTCAAATTAATTACTTTATTATGGCTGTAAATTGAAGCACTTAATCATCGAAACTAATATTAACCCTTCAACCTGGGAGGAAGTGGCCTTAGATCGCATTTGGTGGAAAAGTGCCATCAAAAAAGGTGTAGAGAAAGTGGAGCAGAAACATGAGCCGGCTTTCCAAGAGCGCCATAGAAAACGTCACAACTAAGAACCACCCAAACAAACTCAAATATTATTTACCTGCAAGGTTTGTGTGCAGACACTGACTGTCACGAACTGGACTTCACAGCCGTACAAGGGACCATCAACCACCCCATTAATCACCGTAGAGCCATTATCATGCAATTGGATGGATCACAAGAGAGAGAGAGAAATTGAAGCACACTAGACTCAGTAACTATTGGCACCCTGTAAAAGGACTCTTTCACCATTTAGTTGTCATTTTAAGTGCTACGTGAATGCACTTTGCCTTTTTATGCACTTTTGTGGGTGTGGCTTAACATACAATCAATCAGCTGTGTCATAAACTTTTTGGAAATTTTTATGCTGTGAAAACTGGCGGCATGGTGGCGCAGTGGTTATCACGTCCACCTCACAGCAAGAAGGTCCTGGGTTCAAGTCCCGGGCTTGGTGAGGGCGTTTCTGTGTGGATGATCTCCTTGTGCTTGCGTGGGCTTCCTCCGGGTACTCCGGGTTTCCTCCCACAGTCCAAAGACATGCACATTAGGCTAATTGGCTGTTCCTAATTGCCCCTAGGTGTGAGTGTGAATGGTTGTATGTGTTGGCCCTGTGATGGACTGGCGAGCTGTTTAGGGTGTACCCCGCCTTCACCCAGAGTCGGATGAGGTCCCTAGGATTAAGTGGTTCGTCAAATGAATGAACATTCTGTGTGTGCGTGTGTTTTGGTTATAAATGAATAATCTGCAGCGTTGAGTTCCGATCCCGCCGCGTCTCGTAGAAAGAGACTCATTACATGCAATAAGAGAATCGTTTCGTTGAGAATCAGACTCTGATGTTCTTGCGGTTTTTCACGTCCTGCTGAGATCAGAGCCGCATCATGAGTCTTACACTGCGGCATGCTGGGAAACGCTGATTCTCTCATGACACTGTGGATGAATGTTAGCTGTACAAACAGAGACAGATATCTCCCTCTGTATTTATGGATAAGATTAACCAGCAGGGGAGTGGCAGAGAGCTTAACCCTGTTAAAGAGAAACACACACACACACACACACACACACACACACACACACACACACACACACACACACACACACACACGATAAGGAAAGGTACATCATTCCGAACACTACAGGAATATTTTACGGAGAGAACTGTGTCACTTTCCTACAGAGAGGTGACTCTAATGACTCTGCACTTAATAGCATTAGCAAGATTTATGCTAATGCAGCTAGCATCAGGGATTGAGCCACACATTGAACCTTCCCATGATCTCTTTTTGTTCGAACTTGAAAGCCACTTTAAAAAGAGGATTTATATAATGATTGTGTTTATAGCAGAGCCTGATAGGCATGGAACATGACTTTGATGGCTGTCCCGTGTCCATACATGCTACGCTGCTGACTTAATGCTCATTGGCTGTTGTGTATAGCTCACGCAAAACTGGGAGTTGGACATCTGCGAACTGATAGAGTTCTGATTGGCTCTTTGTGTGATGATGTAATCAATCTTTTGTGCTCGTCATCACCCCAACCTCCCACACACACACATCAACACAAGCAGGACAGGTGATACAAACGAAATCAGCGAGTGAAAGGCGGTGAAAAGAAAACTCAGCGTTAACCTTTCCTTCTTTCGCTTCAGACCGAATTCAGGACACACAGAGAGAATTATTTATTTATTTATTTCCTCTTTAATGAAGCCGCGCTACTCTTATAACACCACCCTCTGGCACCTATTAATAAGATACCCATCGAGAGCGCCGCCTTTTAGGCTTGAGTTTTATTAAAGTGTTTAAAACAGTTAAAATAATAAATCTTAATAAATTCCACTGAACATGAATGAGCTCTCGGATCTCAGCCTGTAGTTACGCTCAGAGTATCCGTCATAATTGGAGCATCTCTCGTTGTTCTGTAGGAGTTTGTGCTTCTGTCCAAGAGACTGCTGCATGATGAGGACCTGCAGGAGAACCTGAGAACCAACGGTAAACGCTACACCACGGAGAGACACGACCCTGTGAAAGAGAGAAGGACGTACCAGCAGCTGGTGGAGAAGCTGCAGTAACATCCTGGAAAGCTTCACTTTTTTTTTCTTCCTAATTTCTCTTTTCTAATTTATTTTATACGATGGCTTTGATACGGGTCAGGTGATTTCAAACACTTGAGTCTAAAAGAATAGTCATTGCATACGTTAAGGTTTACAGGTGCAGGAGAGTGTTTTAATCTTTTAGTAATAATCAAAAAACAAAAAAACAGGTTTTTAAATGAAAAGGGAATGCACTGTTTAAGTACCTGTTTATTTCTAATTGTCCAGGTGGAGGTTGTTATTAAAAATAATGAATAATAAAATAATGTTCACTCTCATCTAGAGATCCATCATCCCATCTTCATATCATCTTTAGTTCAAATAGCCAATACCAAGGCCGTAAAGTACTCTCAGGGAGGGAGGTGTGGCATACTCTCTTGTCACCTGTCAATCACAGCAATGCTAGCCAATCATGGGCATCTCTGAGCACATGCACACAGAAGCAGGTAAATCTTGCTTCCCTCCAAATGTGTTATGTCGCCCCCTGATGGTACAGTTTAAAAAATATCTTTATTCCTAAATATGATTATAATTCATTTAAATATGTGTGATATAGGCGGCACAGTGGTGCTCTGGTTAGCACGTCCGCCTCACAGCAAGAAGGCCTTGGTTTGTTTCTGTGTGGCGTTTGCAGGTTCTCCCTGTGTTTGTGTGGGTTTCCTCCAGGTACTCTGGTTTCCTCCCACAGTCCGAAAACATGCACAGTAGGCTAATTGGCTGTTCCAGATCGCCCCTAGGTGTGATTGTGAATGTGTGTGTTAGCCCTGCAATGGCCTGGTGATACCTCGCCCAGAGTCGGCTGAGATGGGCGCCAGCCTCACCACCAGAGTACCCAGAGGAAACCCACGCAAGCACGGGGAGAACATGCAAACCCCACACAGAAACACCCCGAGCCTGGGAATCGAACCCGGAACCTTCTTGCGGTGAGGCGAACATGCTAACCACTGCGCCGCCGTGCCGCCCAGTATAATAATCATTAAATATATATATGAATATATTCTCATTATTAATGGTTAATCATATGGATACAGCCATGAACCTTATCCGTATGATTATTAGGAACCAAGTAGGAATGTAGGAGTGTCTGGAAACTTCTGATCTCCATGGCAACCAATTTACAGAGCTGATGTACTGTTATAGATGATGTGTTTACAGTAATATTAATGCATACAGAAGGTTTTATAGAATCTGAAGGGTATAAGGATGGTGGTCGAAGCTTTGACTCGTATCTGCTGTGTGTTTTTCATAAAAGTCTTTCCATCCAGCAGGTTTTGATCTTTGTTACAGATAATTATGTACATAAATGCTGTGAATTCTTAATGAATTATTTTTTAAAGTATATTTATTCATTGTTCTGATAAGTGGAGAGAGTGTGTGTGTCTTCTGTATGCACCGAGTTAAAAATAAAGTGCTTTAAATGAAAACGAAATCATCATCATCATTAATTACCGTTAATTCATATGAGTCACATGAGTGTTAATTAATTACTTAATGTATTCACCTGATTTCAGGCTGAGATAAATACGAGTTATTGGTTTGATTTAATAAGTTGATTAATAGATTAAGATCACTGAGGTAAAGCTTAAGCCCGTTTGGAGAAGGTCGTCTGCTAAATGCTGTAAATGTAAATAAATGTAAATCAATGAAAGTTCAATCAGCTTTTAAATTACAGCCTTTATAGATGATCTGTAACTAATTTCACCAGCAAATATTAAAATAACTTTATCTCAAGGTTACTTCATAAATACGTGCTTAATCAAGCTGCTTTCTATCGATTGATTGATGAATTCATTGTTTGCATCGTGTCGTTATCATTCCTATCCCCAGAATAAAGTTCCTCTCATGGTACTCTCTTACCTGAGTAGATATTTCAGCACGGCGTGTCTTGTTGCCAGAGATAATGAAAATGCTCCGAGCACAACGTCCTGCTTTAAATTCAAACCACAGAATCCTTCACCTTTTCTCCCATTTATTCTCTTTATTCATATTTAGACTTGCATTAAAGCCTCTTTCCTCACTAATGTCCTCAAGTCCAGACAGATTGGGTAGAATCTGCAACGTTCCGTCGTTTATTTCACTTTCTGTACTCGATCAAGTGCATAATGCTTTGTAAACTTACTCATTTTATCTTTTTATTATTAAAAACATGGGGCGGCACGTTGGTGTAGTGGTTAACACGTCCGCCTCACGACAGTAAGGTCCTGGGTTCAAGTCCCCAGCGAGGGCGGTTCTGTGGGGAAGTTGTATGATCTCCCTGCTAGCATGGGTTTCCTCCGGGTACTGTGGTTTCCTCCGACAGTCCAAAGACATGCACGTTAGGCTAACTAGTTGTTCCAAATTGCCCCTAAGTGTTAATTGTGTGTGTCTTTGCCTTGCAATATATATATACGCATACATATACAGTAATAATAATAAATGGTATAAAATTAAAAAGCACTTACTGGCTATTCTTTTTTTTCTTTTTAAATTAAAAGGATTCCAGAGCACAGGGCTCCATATTCATGAATATTATTATATATTTGACTTCAGTGAGAAAGTATGTTTAATATTTTAAAATAAACTTTATTTCTAAATATAAATATTCCAGGTTGCGGAGACAGAATATTATTTGGTTGGTGAACACAAGTGATAGTAAATGCTGTGTGTGTGTGTGTGTGTGTGTGTGTGTGTGCATACTATATCCATTTCTGGTGCTTTTAAATTAAAAACACGCTCTGCTGATTTCTCTCTGGATTTCCACCAGATGTGTCATTTATACGACTAAAGGATGTAAGTGTGGAAGCATGAATGAAAAAATGCAAATACATAAAATAAGGAATATTTCTATCAACCGACTGTTAAAGGCAAGATGGAAAAATAAAAATTATAGAAAGGGATAGAGGTTATATGTGTAGCAGGTTTATATAGAACACACACACACACACACACACACACACACACACACACACACATGGAATTCTGGGGTTGAGGGATGGTGCAGTCGTTACCTCTGCAAGGAGGTTGTTTTCCCCCTGTAGATAACTTAAAATGTTCTGCACGAATCTCAATGAATTTTTTTTCTAGAATAGGGTGTGGCACAAGTAACAATCCAGTACATTTTGGAGGCGATCCATGCATGAAATCCTGTTATAAAACAATTCCAGACAAATAGCCATTTTATAATAATGTCAAAATGTTCATCAGATGCCCACCAGAGGGAGACATATCATTATAACTGTGCCAATTTATAATAATCCATGTGCGCCAGGCGGAGATACCTTACGCTCTAACAGATCCCCTCTAGTTTATTTTGTGTTTGTAAAACGTAGCAATTTGTGATGCGATAATTTTTGGATTTGGGGGTATTTAGCAGTGAAAAGGTATAATTTGGGTGTAGGATATTAGCAGTGAGGGCCGTATTTGATGGACTTTAAGACTGAGGTTTAAATAACTGCGTTTGAGGAATTCAATAGTAAGGTGCATTTCTTTTTTAAATTGGGGCATTTAAAAGAAGTTAGATACGTGTTTGTGCTTTAGAGAAAGGCGATGGTATAATGCAAACTGGGTACTCTGGTTTCCTCCCAGAGTTCAAAGACATGCACATTAGGCTGAGTGGCTGTTTCAGATTGCCCCTAGGTGTGTCAATAAAAACAATGAAATGAAAAAATAAATATAAAATAAACCTTTTACACCAGAATGAAATAACTACAGTGTATAAAAGAGAAAAGATTGTGCCAGTGTAAATATGTATAGGTAAATACTGCCACCTAGTGGCTCTAACACGCAGTACACCTAAAAACTGGTGAAAGCTGCAGTTAGAGAGGAAAAACACCCTAAATATCAGAGATGCTGTTATTAAACGAGACATAATCATTTATATACATAAAAAATGGTTTATGAAGGTTGATGGACATGAATTGGGTTGATATATTAAGCAACACGATCTCAATCTTTGAAAAAAGATTTATGATAAAAAAAGATCATGTGACAGCTTTAAAAATCCTGTAATAATCTGGTTGTGGAAGGAAACAGGAGACATAGAGATGTTGACTGTGGGCACTGGATCGTCCAACCATAGAGATAGACTTAAGGAGAACGGGAACGCTCGCTTTCCGCTGTGTAGCGCTGTACGCAAATCTGGCCGCCATATTGGCTCGGCGCACCGAAGCCTTCGCAACATGTAAATAAAGAGGAAGCATCACTGTGTTCTGTTAGAAAACGCTGTAATTAATAATAGAAATAACGCAAGGAAATGTTGACCGCGTTTCCCCCCATGTTATTTTGAGAACAATACACACAATAACATAAAAATTTACGTAATTAATTGGAACATCATGTAATAAATTAACATCTATAAGGCGAGTGAACATACATTCAATAATCAATGACCTTTGAACAGAATTGTTTTAGTTAATTTATGGGGCGCTGATCGACTTTGACGTCGCTGTGAATATTCCATAGCAATGTAGTGATGCCTACACAGTTGCCAGCAGTTCAATGAGTGCAAAATAAATAAATAAATAAAGATTGTCAATACCATCATGGTACATGTACATGATCTGTGTTTTTGACCAGAGAGCACGAACAGAATGCGCGTTCATGAGCTGCCACACGGCGGCTACAGAAGTATAGCGACTGTACCCGAAGAAGGGATGACGAGACCACCCCTATTTCGGAGCACCAAGAGATGGTACATGCTCTCACTTCGCTTTGGAACTGCTGATATATTATTATTATCCAGACACACATCGGTTACGAACATGGACCAGGAATCATAGCCTTGGCCATGTCGGGCATAACCGCTGATCAATACAGCTCCAGTTCTCCGATTCCCAGCTTAGATTAGTTGATAAATTATCTATTTTCAAATTATCGCCTAAAATTATGCCAAAGTGTGAAATGTTATTCTACGTTCCCTCGTTGTTATGCTTCTCTCGTTGTTGCACCCAAACGCAGTGCACCGGTACGGCATTCTACTGATCCTACTCCGAGGCAATATGGCGGCCAAATCGGCCTACCGAAATCTGACTATGTCCAGTCTCCTTGATATACATTTATGAGTCCAACATCTGTAATAATAGTTCATGGCAGGGCTCAACACCCAGGAAGTACATGAGCTCTCAAACATGGACATCAGGCACAACACAACTTCACACAAACACTCAGGATAGACGGGGTATAAATCAATAAACTAATCAGGATTAACACAAAACAGGTGAACACATCAGATTACAGACCAATGACTGGATGGGGCGGAGACTAATCTGAAAAAAAAAACAACAAGAAATACACACAAGCATGTGATGGTTGTTATAGAAACAGGGAAATGGTGTTTGTGTCTGTAACTGTGGTTCAAACAGATTTCTTTACTTCCTGAACCGCTGTAGAACTGCTGTGTTTCTATTGGTTGTGGAATAAGTCATTCAGGTCAGCACAGTGGTGAAGTGGTTACCACGGTGGTGTAGTGGTTAGCACGGTGGCGTAGTGGTTAGCACGGTGGCGTAGTGGTTAGCACGGTGGCGTATTGGTTAGCACGGTGGCGTAGTGGTAAGCACGGTGGCGTAGTGGTTAGCACGGTGGCGTAGTGGTTAGCACGGTGGCGTAGTATATACAGTAGAATATATGATTTATTAAGTGTTTTTTTTTTTTTTTAAAACATTACAGTACTTATTTTAAACAGGATCCATGTAATATGAAATATATACCATGGAAGTATATCACACCTGAATTCTGGAGCCTTATTTAAGCTAAATCCTTCATCTCTGCAGCTGGATGTTTAAGATTTAATGCAGCAATGTTTTTAAAACAATTAGTTTGCATATTCATCTTCTTCTGCTTGTTCCAGGGTCGGGTCGCGGGGGCAGCAGCCTAAGCAGTGAGGTCCAGACGTCCCTCTCC
>JBCNYH010000012.1:5213483-5238001 GCA_039654325.1 Tandanus tandanus | reverse complement strand
TATATATTTATTTTTTAAACCTATAATGAAATCCGGGTGGTGTAGTGGTTGGAACGTCTGCCTCACAGCAAGACGGTCTGGCTGTGTAGATTGCATGTTCTCCCCATGCTTGTGTGGGTCTCCTCTGGGTACTCCATTTTCCTTCCACAGTCCAAATACATGCTTATTAGGCTAATCGGTTGTTCCAAATTGCCCCTATGTATGAGTGTGAATGGTTGTATGTATATTTTGCTGCGATAGAGTTGTTCAGTGTGTACCCCACCTTCGCCCAGAGTCAGCTGAGGTAGGCTCCAGCCACCCTGTAAACCCTTTTGTATCCTTGATCTTGTTCTTTTGGTCACTACCCAAATCTAATGACTATAGTTGAGGGTTGGAATGTAGATAGACCAGTAAATCAAAAGCTTTGCCTTCAGGCTCAGCTCCCTCTTCACCACAACGGACCAGTGCAGCACCCTCATTACTGCTGACATGGCACCAATTCGTCTCTCCATCTCCTGCTCTATTCTACCATCACTCATGAACAAGATACTGAGATACTCGAACTCGTCCGCTTGAGGCAAAAACTCATCCCTAACTTGGAGGGAGTAAGCCATCTTTTTCCGGTTGAGAACCATGGCTTTGGTTATACAGGGACCTGGTGACTCACAACAGTGACCCTTCTACCCCATACTTCCTCAACACACCCCTACAGAATACCAAGGGGGACAGAGTCATAGGCTTTCTCCAAGTCCACAAAGCACATGCAGACTGGATGGTTGAACGCCCATGATCCCTCAGGAACTCTACATGAGTAAAGAGCTGGTCCACTGTTCAACGACATGGACTAAAGTCACACTGCTATTCCTGAATCAGAGATTCTACAATCAGTCAGAGCCTCCTCTCCAACACCCTGGAGTAAACTTTCCTGGGGAGGCTGAACAGTGTGATCCCCTGATAATTGGAACACACTTTCCGGTCCACCTTTTTAAAAATGGGGACCACCACTCTGGTCTGCCACTCCACAGTTGTCATGCCATACCACCATGAGACATTGAAGAAGCATATCAACCAGAGCCTTCAGCATCCCTGGCGCCCTGCCTCCAAGGAGCTTTTGAACTACCTTAGTGAGCTCTGCCAGAGTAATGGCTTCAGCTTCTTCCAATTCTTCAGACTCTGCCTCCTCAGTGAAGAAAATTGTGACAGGATTGAGTAGACCCTCAAGAGCTCCTTCCACCACTCGATTATGTCCCCATTCCAATTCAGCCTGGGACAGATCCTGCTTTTGCTTTCTCGGCAACGAAACATTTTGCCAGAACTTCCTTGACGCCAACCGAAACTCCTTCTTCATGGCCTCATTAAACACCTCCCATGCCCAAGTTTTGAAGCTGCAGCCCTTTTGGTTGCTCGATACCTGTCAGCTGCATCATGAGACCTGTGGGACAACCAAGCCCAAAAGGCCTTCTTCTTTGGCTTCCGTTACCACTGGTGTCCACTAGCAGGTTGCAGCTGTGACAGGCACCAATGACCTTCTGGCAACACATCCAGGAAGCTGCATCCACAATGGAGTCCCTGAACATGGACCGTTCAGTTTCCATGTCCCCAGCCTTGATGGGCCATGCAAGAAGCTCTCCCAGTGGTGTGAATTCAAGATCTCATTAATGGGGATCTCTGCCAGATCTTCCCAGGTTACCCTCAGGGTTAGCAGGTCTGTCCAGCAGTCTTCCTTGGCAGCAGATCCAACTCACCACCAGGTGTTGGTTAGTTGACAGCTCTGCCCCTCTCTTAACCATAGTGTCCAAGACGCACAAAAAACTGTCAGAACCTTCCACCGAAGCACTCAGCCTGGGACTTGTGAGTATCCCCACACCCGCACAGTGCCTCTTCCTCTGAGTAACTCCAGAATAAGAGAGAGTCCAGCCCCTCTCCAGGAGTATGGGTTCAGAGCCCACACTGTGCATGGAGGTGTGTCCAACTATATCTAGTTGGTACTGTTCAACCTCATACACAAGCTCAGGCGCATTTCTCAATGGTGAGGTGACGTTTCATGCCCCTACAATCAGTTTGTGACACCAGGGATGGACATGCACGCAGCCCAGCTCACACAACACCTGACCTTGATTTTGTCCCTCACACAAGTCCGGTGGCACACAAGGTAGTGTCTTCCTGTGGCTTTTTAGGCTCCAGGAGCCAAGGCCAAGGCCACCAGTAGCGCCAGGAGCCAATGCCAATGCTACCAGCGAACGTCCTACCCCATGCCTGGTTCCGGGGGCTGCCTCAGTTTACATTTTCCAGACGAGACTGTCCTACATCCTTGGTGGTGCTTCATGAAGGTTTTTGAATTGATCTTTGTCCCCCTGGGACCAATTTGGCTTGGGAAAATCTGCCAGGGCTAATTCCCCCTACAACATAGCTCCCAGGATCATTGGAATGTTCAAACCCCTCCACCACGTTAAGGTGGCAATTCTATCTTTATCATTTCTATCTTTCAACATTTGTTACAAATATTTTAAGCACTGAACAGATACAGATACAAATAGACATTATATGACATTTAATATATAGACATATCTTTGTAATTAATTTAGTACAGCACAATACTGCTGGCTAAGCTAAACAAAACCTCCATGTTCAGACATGCACAACAAAGAGAAAAATGCTGAAGCATACTCTCAGGCTCCAGTAATATATCAACACTGACATTACAGATTCACACACAGGCTACACTCTATTACAGTGGTGCTTAAGATCAGATCAGACAAGTCCTAAAAGTAGATAAAGAGAACTTTATTATTGAGGAAAATGATCCAATGTTATATATCTGTGAGTGGCAAAAGTTTATGAACCTCTAGGATTAGCAGGTAATTTGAAGGTGAAATTAGAGTCAGGGGTTTTTAGTCAGTGGGATGACAATTTAAAGAACACTAATCTATCAAAGTGTCAACACACGTTTGTGGAAGTGGAGGAGATTTCTGAGGACCTCAGAAAAAAGGGTTGTTGATGCTCATCAGGCTGGAAAAGGTTACAAAACCATCTCTTTTTAAAAAAAAATTAATTAATTAAAAAAAAAAAAATACAAAACCATCTCTAAAGAGTGTGGACTCCACCAATCCACTGTAAGACAGATAAGACAGACAGGAAATTTGAGACCATTGTTACCCTCCCCACGAGTGGTTGACCAACTAATATCACTCCAAGGGCAAGGAGTGTAATAGTCAGCAAGGTCACAAAGGATCCCAGGGTAACTTCTAAGCAAAAGGCCTTTCTTGTATTGGCAAATGTTAATGTTCTCTAGCCCACCATCAGGAGAACACTGAACAACAATGGTGTGCATGGCAGGGTCAAGCCACTGCTCTCCAAAAAGAATTCAATTTATTCAATTCAGTTTTATTTGTATAGTGCTTTTTACAACTGACATTGTCACAAAGCAGCTTTACATAGTAAAAGTAATTTAAAAAGGAATTTAAACATTTTTCTACAACCCCCTACACATCCCTAATGAGCAAGCCCGCGGTGACAGAGGCAAGGAAAAACTCCCTCAGTCGACACGAGGAAGAAACCTTGACAGGAACCAGGCTCAAAAGGGAAACCCATCCTCATTTGGGTGAATCCATAAAATACAAACCATATAAGAGAAACTTCATTACAGTCCAACATGTAGTCCGGTTGGTTATGCCACAACTGTAAGTCCTAAATAAAAATAAAGAACATTGCTGCTCGTCTGCAGTTTGCTAAAGATCACATGGACAAACCAGAATGCTACTGAAAAAATGTCTTGTGGACGGATGAGACCAAAACAGAACTTTTTGGTTTAAATGAGAAACATTATGTTTGGAGAAAGCTGAATTTCAGCATAAGAACCTTATCCCATGTGTGAAACATGGTAGTGGTAGTATCATGGTTTTGGCCTTTTTTTGCTGCATCTGGGCCAGGACGGCTTGATGGAATTGATGGAACAATGAATTGATGGAACAATGAATTCTGAATTATACCAGCAAATACTAAAGGAAAATGTGAGGACATCTGTCCATGAACTGAATCTCAAGAAAAAGTGGGTCATGAGGCAAGACAAGGATCATAAACACACAAGTAGTTCTACCAAAGAATGGTTAAAGAAGAATAAAGGTAATGTTTTGGAATGGCCAAGTCAAAGTCCTGGCCTTAATCCAATTGAGATGTTGTGGAGGGACCTGGAGTGATCTGGTCATGCGAGGAAACCCACCAACATCCCAGAGTTGAAGCTGTGCTGTACGGAGGAATGGGCTAAAATTCCTCCAAGCCGATGTGCAGGACTGATCAACACTTACCAGAAGCGTTTAGTTGCAGTTATTGCTGCAAAAGGGGGTCACACCAGATACTGAAATCAAGGGTTCACATACTTTTGCCACTCACAGATATGTAATATTCGATCATTTCCCTCAATAAATAAATGACCAAGTAAAATATTTCTGTCTCATTTATTTAACTGGGTTCTCTTTATCTACTTTTAGGACTTGTGTGAAAATATGATGATGTTTTAGGTCGTATTTATGTAGAAATGTATCATAGAATTCTTAGGGGTTCACAAACTGTCAAGCACCGCTGTATCTAATATGACCTGTTCTACTTAGCAACATTTCTTATCTCCATTTAGAAGGTAAAGCTCCACCCTATTGTCACATTTAGACTGGAACAGGTTTTCTTTATTAACTACATTAACTTGGGGCCATCCATCTTGCTATCAATCCTGACCAGAAAAACATCTTGCTATTAATCATCAAAAGCACAATATAATTATTAATATGTAATCACATCAGTATAAATCATCATCCTTATCATCATCATCATTATTATTATAAAGTATCACATTATTAAAAGGAAACAGCTCATAAGTACAATAAGATTTTTGTAGCTAGACCCTTTTTCTCCTACTAATAAGATACTGAGGATTATTTTCTTTTTCAAATTAAAGCACTGTGCGTCCCTGCATCTCTGATATCTGTGATTTTTTTTTTTTTATTAATAGCAAACAGGTTAAATAACATGACCACACAACCCTTCTGAATCCATAAGTACAAACTTTCAAGCGTACATAGCAAGTGTGACACCAAACAATGGCTCTAGTTTTGAAACACAAGCAAAACTGAAATGAAACCACAACAACAAACCAGTCAGGAAAGTCCCTGGTGTTTATATAAATATTCACTGTATGAGCCAATCACCAGTGAGGAATATTATTACATCATCTGTCTCTGGGGGAAATAATTTTTGAAAAGTCTGGCAGGTGAAATAACAGTGAAAGAGGATAGACATTGGGAATATGGTGTTCTATATTTTAGTTAATTTCAATAAACAACAGGAAGAGTTCACATAAAACTAATTCATTTATATTGAGTTAAAGTTATTGCAGTAGTATATATACGCAGTGTAGCTTGGTCACACACCACCAACATGCCCGTTCATGCACAATAAACAGGAAAATGCTGAACTAATGTAAGCTGTCTTTGCCATTTCAGCTTCATTTTAGTCACATTACAGCTTTACACGCAGTGACCAGTCTATTAGGGCATTTACCAGATGCTCTTATCCAGAGTAACTTATAATTATCATTTTTATACAATTGAGGGTTAAGGGCCTTGCTCAAGGGCCCAACAGTGGTGATAGTGGGGATTGAACCGCTGACCTTCGGATCAGTAACCCATTGCCTTAACCACTAAGCCAGCACTGCCTGTACTATAAGCACAAAATATTCAGTGTAATTTTCTAAAACGCTTTATCTTTTTTAGTGGCACGGGGAGGTTGGGCCTATCTCAGCCAACCCTGTCTGAAAGTGGAGAACAGTTCA
The DNA here is from genome assembly GCA_039654325.1 of Tandanus tandanus. NCBI lineage: Eukaryota > Metazoa > Chordata > Actinopteri > Siluriformes > Plotosidae > Tandanus > Tandanus tandanus. Next base: position 5,232,201 of record JBCNYH010000012.1, on the reverse strand, counting down.
CCAGTCTGTCGCAGGGCCAATGATGACGGAGTTGTGGGGAATCGTATGAGAATCCTTCCAGGAGTGCATGAAGGCGTTGCGGAGAAGGATGGGAAAGTACATTAGACTCGAGGGGGATTACTTTGAAGGTGAACCTTGTAGTGTATAGTTTGGATTTGAAGTAAAATTTTCGTGGCCCCAGTCCTGTTACTTTTCTGACACTCCTCTATTGTTGCTACCTCTTACTTTTCTTCAGGATGTTACACAGCTCTAAATACATATTTTATTTTAAGAATGAAGATTTAATAGTATGAAACAAATGTGTACATACAGTATGTGATAGTTTAAGAGAGGTTATAGTATATCTTCAGTTATATCAGTGTTGACTTGATGTGATGTATATATTACACAAGACCTTCTAAAGTTTCTATAATATTAATGTGATATCAGGTTACTGTTGTTATAGGAATGTTTGGTCTCATATATATTAGATTAATAACTTCTGATGTGTCTGAATCCTATAAGGGTATATATTCATTCATTCATTTTCTAAGCCGTTTAATTAGGGGTCTGGTCGAAGGCGGGGTACACCCTTAACCGCTCACCAGACCATTGCAGGGCCAACATACGTACTCACTCTCACACCTACGGGGGATTTGGAACAGCCAAATAGCCTACTGCGCATGTTATTTTGGACTGTGGGAGGAACCGGAGTACCCCGAGGAAACCCACGCAAGCATGGGGAGAACATACAAACTCCACACAGAAACGCCCGAGCCTGGGAATCGAACCCAGGACCTTCTTGCTGTGAGGCGGACATGCTAACTAATACACCGCCCATAAGAGTATATACATTTTCAGTACAGGTTACTACTGTAATGAAAACAGCAACATTAGCAGCAGACAGAAGAACTAATATATAATATTCCAGTTTGTTTTTATACTGAACATTAAAGCAGGTTATATAATATCAAGCTGTGAAGCTGAAACAATACGTACTGCACCTCAACCCCAACCAAAAAACTATATAAAAATAATAATAAGAAGAAGAAGAATTTGTATAGTAAATGCGGCGGCTTGGTGGTGTAGTGGTTAGCACATATGCCTTACATCAAGAAGGTCCTGGGTTGAGTCCCAGGCTGTTTCTGTGTGGCGTTTGCATGTTCTCCCCATGCATGGGTTTCCTTCAGGTGCTCCGGTTGCCTCCCAAAGTCCAAATTATGCACAGTAGGCTAATTGGCTGTCCTAAATTGCCCCTAGGCGTGGGTGTGAATGGTTATGTGTGTGTTGCCATGCAATGGTCTGGTGAGCTGTTCAGGGTGTACCCCGCCTTTACCCAAAGTTGGCTGGGATGTGCGCCAGCCTCCCTGCAACCCTAATAGGAGTAAATGGTTCGGCAACTAAGTGAGTGAGTGAGAACAGTATTTGGCTGAAAGAACAATTATGTTAGATATGTAATCATAACACAGATCGCTGCAAAGTTTGTTTCGTTCAACAGCATCGCTGTTTTTGAACTACTAAATTAAAACTATGCTGATAATAAATGCTCACAGCACGTGCTTAACTCGACTCTGCAGTGAGTGTGGGACGATTGCTGAATATTGAGACAAGTGATGCAGTTTTACTCAATATTACAGTTTATTTCAAGAACAAATCCTTAATACACTCCAGTCTGTATGTGTTCTCTAACCTGGAATGATTTATTTTTGCAGGAAAAAAAAGTTTTCATTTAACCATGAACAGAAAATATTGATCTTCTAATGAAAAATGAAAGAAAAATCTATCAATTCTCTGTAATAAATCATTCAAAAATGTGTGAATTCAGACAGGTAGTGGTCTAAACGTGTAAAGGAAGGAAATACTTCAGCAGGAAGTGTCTAAAGGAATGTAAATATTTCTTATAGAACTGAATTTTAATAGAAATCAGAGTAACATTGCATTAACATACAAATAAAGTTCAGATAATTTATCACAGCTCATGAAAATATCAGATTCAGACTGTCACAGATCTATTACATCAAAATCCAGCACTAAGGAAATGTTGTAGAAAAGAAATTCAAGTTCTGAAGGTAAAGTTTAAATATGTTAAAGTGTCACTAATTTGAAGTCCTGTGGAATAAAAAAAAAATATTATTGAAATTGTTCCAGCTCACTTTTATCTGTATGGGATTTCTTTTTAAAAAGGACATTTACACAGTACCCCAGTTATAATAAAAATACATTATACAGTTTATCTGCTGTGTGTATGTGTGTGGTGGTGTGTTTTCTTTTACTTATACCCTCAAATAATACTTTATAAAACTCCAATAATGTCCTAAACTCCAGTATCTGATTATTTATTCACGTATTACATCATATAGTAAGTGTGATTATTAATTATACTACAGCAGGGGTCACCAACCCTGTTCCTGGGGAACCACCTTCCTGCAGGTTTTATCTCCACCCGAAATCTAACACACCTCTTTCAGCTGATGGAGAACTTCTTAAGGCAATATTCAGAAGGACAGGTGAGTAAGATTAGGGTTGGAGCCAAAGTCTCCAGGAAGGAGCAGGGTTTTAGACCCCTGTACTACAGTGATGTACACACTGAACTACCCATGGTTTCACATTCTGACTGCAGCCCTGCATAGAATAACAGAAAGCAGTTTAAAAAGTGTATTATTCAGGTGTATTTAAATATGAAACGTAATATACATTTCATCACAATCCCATTATGGTCTTTTATAACTACTCTATAGAATATAAAAATAAAAAAAATACAGTATTCTCAATCTTATTGTTTACAGAGTATGGATATATTAGCATCAGTGCTAACAACAAACAATTTTAGGTGGATGATGATTAAAATAAAAAAAAAAGAATTATAATATACTTCTGAAATATCTGAATGATTACTGTTAAAAAATAGCAGGTAGAACAGGTTTGCTTTAAGCTCAGATCTCTCTCTGATCTTGACCTCAGTACGGTCCTGAGGATTTCTTCTTGTAGTAGATGAATCCAGCAGCTGAAAGTACGATCCCCAAAACCAGTCCTGAAGCTCCGATAGCAATCTTACTCCTCTCAGACGCAGGAGAAGAGGGATCTGTGAGAAAGCACGAAGAACATGTGGCGTAAAATAAAGAATATAACCAGCAGATCGAATGAACCCAGTTTCTAACAGAATTTCATTAATTCCAGTTTAGTAGGATGTGATGAGACTCACCCCACTTATACGCCATGGGTTTCTGGAAGCTGGCGTGCTGCACCACACAGGAGATCTCCTCTCCAGATTCAGGTGTGTACTCCAGATGGGAGTGGACCTGGTAGTACCAGTCTCCATCAGCCAGCTCCTCAGTGGACGTCTGACCTCCTTCGACCTCTTTCCCGTTTCTCAGCCAGGTCACTTTAATGAATTTTGGGTAAAAGTTGTAAGCGCTGCACATCAACATAGCAGGATGAGTCCCATCTGATTTCCTCACTGACTTCACAAACACCTGGGGCTCAACTGCAGAAACAACCAGAGCACCACAGACATGTTCTTATTGTGTTAATACAAATTATTTATTATTAATTATATCCTGCGATTATAGTTACTATTAGTAATGTATAAAAATAAAAACCATGACTTACCTGATTTATCATATATATTTGGGTAGCTGATATCTGCATTGGGCTTACAGAAGGAATCCACATCACCTCGCTCTCGTTGCAGGTAGGCTGTATCATTGTTCACTAACTCTGCATTATAAATGCCGTGCTCAGTGTAACCCTGAAACTTCCCAACTGTACTGTTAAACCATAAGTACTCAACCTTATTAAAAATGTAAGAATCAATGTAAACCATGTCACTTAAATCTCTGGAACTGTAAATGCACTGAGATCTTCTCTCCATGTAATATCCATCTGAAAATGAAACAATCGTCACTTTAGCACAAACTCATCAAAGTCACTTAATGTTCAACACTTTACACTTAAACCCGGGTAACCCAACACATTTCATTATAGCAATTCCTTAGAAAACAATAACCCTGTAGCTATTAAACTCGTAAATAAACCTACTGATGGTGTTGAAGATGGAGAATAACTCCAGCAGGAGACAGATCCACATCTTCAGCTTCATCTCTGATAATAAATGAAGTGACACTGAGAGAAGTCCCAGTGTGCTCTGTACTCACTCATACACTTATTAAACTGACCAATCACACGCTGCATAGAGACTGCATCATCAGTTACTACCCCACACATCACATTTATTCCAAAACCCTCCTCTTAACGTTTCTATTTAATTGTAACTGGGTAAACATCACACAAACTAGGGCCTCTTAGGGGCAGACCAGTTGATTTGTACATTATCTGCACATTATATATTTAATAAGGAATTACAGGCAGATAGATTTGGACTTTTCATTAATTATTATTTTCTTTACTGATATCAGTCCATTGATAAAAATTTGATTTATTTCCTCCTAAGATAATAAGCATGTTAAGGTGTAAATTTTTCTTTTTTTCATTTAATTTAGTGAAAGATTGTATTTAAGTTATTTTACTGCACATTAACAAGAAACAAAAATAGACACAAACACACTCAGACAAGTAAGTTAGATTCCTCAGGGGCTGCTTCTCCTTCCATTTCTCTCTTCTACTCTGTTTCCGTCCGGGTCCATCTATACTTTTACACTTTGCCGGTGTGACCCTGTAGTTGCCTCCGTGCTGTGTTGGGCGGTGTAATCAAAGCCCAGTTTGTCGTTGCCGAAAATCACACCACAGCAGTTCTTAAACTTTTTATAGACCTTTTTAACTGTAAAATTACTTCCATGAACCCTTTCAGTATCGCTTTATTGTATTCATGTTATTTATTTATTTATTTATTTTACTTATTTTTGTGCCATAGACCTTTTTAAAAGTGGGTTCTAACAAAATAATAGTAATAATAAAGACCCCCTGGCTGTGCTTTACGTAATCCTGGGTGTCTCCAGAACGCGTTTAGATGAATGTGATGAGCTGCACAATGAGGGTTTTGATGTGTACTTGCATAGCATTTTGTTATCCAAACTATTGCAATACGACACTAATGCAAATGCCATTTCACGCCGATCAAGTGATGGCACTACCGAGATTAATATATTGTTGTTTTACTAATATTTTTTATAACAGGACAACAGTGATTACAGTGATCATGTTTGACAACGAGGAGTTGTGAGACCTTATTTATGCATACCATTGGAGGGTTTCTTCTGTGTTTGTTAGTTAGTTTTTTTGTCTGTTTATGTGCAAGGTAACTCAAAAAGTCATGACCGGATTTGAATGAAATGTTTTTCTAGTGTAGGATCTGTAGCAAGTAACAAACTATTACATTTCGGAGGTGATCCATGCAAGGAATCATGTTTAAAAAAATTTTTTTAAATAAAAGTCTTTTTATATAATATGCTCAGAGCGCAGATTTTGCCTTTAATGAATACGTCTATATTTGGTATGTTTATCGTTAAATCATTTTGGTTATTTAGTAGTTTAGTGGTTATGTTTGTTAGCAAGCTAGCTGAGGTTTGCTAAATTAAACTTAGATTAAAGAAACACACTAACTGCTACATGGCAGTACGGTTGGCATGTTTTTGCTAATAATGATCATGTTTGAGAATAAATGGGATATTAAGCGATGTACGTCTGACGGGATGCGAGAATGATGAGGTTTCGCCCTTCAGTTTGTCAGTAAGCCGCAGGAGCTCGGGGGGATTAGACCGGCCCGTAATCACAAAGCTAGCATGAGCGACGCTTTGAACTTCTCCCTCATTATCTCTCCTTCACTGTATCGCGCTCTCTCTCTCTCTCCCTCTCTCTCTCTCCCTCTCTCTCTCTCTCTGTGTGTGTGTGTGTGTGTGTGTGTGTGTGTGTGTGTGTTTTCAGTGTCAGCTTTAATGGGCTCCAGCCTCCAGGTTCTCCAGTTTTCTCCCACAGTTCAAAGACATACACATTAGGCTAATTGCCCCGAGGTGTGTGAGTGTAAATGGTTGTGAGTGTGTGTGTGTGTGTGTGTGTGTGTGTGTGTGTGTGTCTGTGTGTGTGTAATAGCCCTGCAGTAGACTGGCGAGTTGTTCAGCCTTTGCTCTGAGTTGGCTGAGATAGGCCTACAACCCTAGTAGGAGAATGAATGAATGAATTAAGTTTAATATTTGGAAATATTTATTTAATATGGAAGAAGTCTGCAGAGTCAGTGTTTTAAAAGTAAAGTTATAAGTAAGATTTCTTTTTAGCATAAGTTGCGTGTGGCAGTGATGGTGTAATCAAGCATCAGCTGTACACAGAGAGGAGTCAGATAGAAACAGCAGATAACACGTGATGAGTCTCACCTGTTTCTGTTTACAGACACCGTGTTTCTTTTGTACTTGCAGGGAAAGCAGGTACGAGAGAAAGAGAGAGAGAGAGAGAGAGAGAGAGAGAGAGAGAGAAAACCGACTGCTTCAAGTTCATGTTTATAATTTGCTGTGTGTGTTTCAAGTTGGACGGAATCACAATAAAACACTGAAAAGTGCAAGCTTGAAAGTGAAAGTAAATAAACATCAGTTCCTTCATCTCCCAAATCCCTTAATTGTTACACTGGACTTATCAATTTAAGGGGAAAACAGATCCAATTTTACATGAAGATTTTAATTGTATGACTATTTTATTCAGCTTGATAAATCATCTAAACTTTTAATACAGCATTACAATTAGAAATAATTTAATAAAGCAAGAATTTATTAAAGAAAAGTCCATGTTAAGAAACAAATTAATCATACACTTAAAAAACGGTCAGTAAAAGTTCTGTGATATCTGCTAATGCACATTTATTTTCAAATTAAATTTTATAGTAAGAAGTTATTATACATGCTGCAATATTATTTCTCTCTGACATGCATTACATCATACTATTAGATACAATTCAGAAATTTATTTCCAGGATTTATTGATGTCGTAGTTCTTCAGAACAGTAACATGAGCTCGAATTCAGTTACACTGGTTTCCTTTAACGAGGAAGAAAGTTCCAGTAGCGACTCCCAGCAGTCCTGCAACCAGACCCACTCCACAAAACACAGACGGACCCACACTGGGAACCTCAACATCCACCTCTACACACACACACACACACACACACACACACACACACACACACACACACACACACACACACAAAGACACATTTAATTAAATGCTGAAGATATTAAATATTCTCTTTGTCCAGGTTGAATGATTATTCTGTAGTGTGTCGTCTCACCCCATGTCTTGGTGTCGGGTGTGTCCAGGGCCTTATGCTGCACCGTGCAGGTGTAAATGTCTCCTTCCTGTGGAGTGAAGGGCAGGTGGGAGAACTGGTTGTAGGTGTTGTCCTTGTTTGGGTAGAACTGAGAGAGTGTGGATTCATCCGTCACATCTACACCGTTTCTGGTCCAGCTGATGTTGACAGGAGGAGGGAAGAAACGTGCTGAATGACAGATGAGGGTGCTCTCTGAACCCAGTCGTACATTATCTTTGGAATAGATGGAGTTTTGGGGGACATCTGTGGACAAACATAAAACATAGACATGATTATCTGCACCATGTAGTTGTGAGTTACATTTGACAACAAAACCTTGCAATGATCTGGTGAAGTGTTCAGGGTGTACCCTGCCTTCGCCCAGTGTTTGCTGAGATAGGCTCCAGCCTCCATGTCACCCTAATAGGATTAAGCGGTTTGGCAAATGAGAGCTTGAGTAAGAGATATTAGGAAAGGGAACGCTAACTGTTTATATTAAATACTGTAGATGGAAAGAAAATGTTTATATTGATAATAGGCTTCTAAATACATGGGGATGGGCGGGGCTAAAAATTGTGGTCAATATGAAATTAATAAATTCCTGGAGAAATGCTGCTGATATCTGTTTACATGATGTTGATTAATTCTAATATAGCCGGGGAAAGTGCTGTTCATTATACCCTGATGAGTAAAGAGGAAGGGATTTTTACAGAAAAGAGAAATATACTTCATAAAACTCCATCACAGTATGTGTACACTGTCTCTCTCTAACACACCCATCCACACACACACACACACACATTTTTTGTCTTCACTAAGGGGCGGACTGGCTCATAAAACCAGCCCAGGCATTTTTCACCCATACCGGCACACTTTTAAATTTTAATATCTTATATCAAGATTTTTTTTCCTCTAATAGTCTACAATTATATGATTATATATAAAGATTATAAAGATTATATGGCAGCTATAGCCATTAATTACCTGTACCTATCTTAATTGCTGTTAGAAAGTAAATATATAAATGCAAAATCTCCACAATGTTTCATTTTAAATAATGCAACAACAATAATGGCGCGGACATGCCAGACAAATAATGGCACAATACAGTATTAGTTACATACTTAGCAGTTTATTATTAACACAGTAACAAACGCAGTGGTGGCTTAGTGGTTAAGGCAATGGGTTACTGATTCGAAGGTCAGCGGTTCAATTCCCACTGTCACCACAAGGCCCTTAACCCTCAATTGCTCAGTTGTATAAAAAAATCATAATTGTAAGTCGCTCTGGATAAGAGTGTCTGCCAAATGCTGTAAATGTCATATAGAGGTATACGTTTCTCACCAGAATCACCACATAGTCCACACTGTTCTATCTACAAAACGACTCACTGGAATGACTGGATCTAGTCATCTATGATCTAAGTAAGTAGTCTACGAAGTTCAATGCTTCTGGCAGCGACCTCATCAGCATTTTTTCTGTGCTGATATTTGCTACTACTTTTTTCTCCATATACATTAGCATAAATGCTTCCAAATGGTCCTGAGTCCACGTAGCCGGTTTCTGATTATCTTTAAGGCTGAAAAAGATCTCTGGCATGACACTTGGGAAACAGGAAGTGTCAGCAAATACTTGTAGGCAAGGCCAGTTGCTTTGTAGGCATTTATGTGTCTGTGCATGCATGTGTGTGTCTGTGTCTGCGCGTGTGTGCGTGCATTTGTGTGTCTGCGTGTGTGTCTGTGTGTTTATCCGCATATGTGTGTCATGTGTCTGTGTGTACATGTATGTGTTGTAACGAGGGTGCAGCTGATGAGGCCTAGTCGTAGCAGCCGTTAGCAGAGCTCCAGAGCATCAGAAATAGGCGACGGACAAAGTGGGGAGATTTATACACTGTACTTTATTTAGTAAAAAAGAGGCTGGCAATCTGGTGCTACAGACACTGTTCATAAGCACATAAATAATAGAACAGGCGAATTACCTCCTGCACGGACTCGTTATAAACGGAAACGTAAAAATAGAGACCGGATGTGTAACATATTAAGAGAGACACACTACTACAGTGCAACACAGTGCAAGAGAAAGAAGCGCCACCTTGTGGTGTAAACCAGTGTTACAATTGTTCTCTGACTGTTACAGTGTGCGTGTGTCTGTGCGTATCTCTGTGGGTCTGTGTCTGCAGGACTGTGTGTGTGTGTGTGTGTGTGTGTGTGTGTGTGTGTGTGCGGGCATATGTGTGTGTGCGAGTTGAAAGCACGCTGACTAGTTACTGAGTCTCTAAACGCTGTTCATTAGACCACCTCCTACTTTACACTACATCCATTATTATCCATTTCAAAGCACACCTTCACAGTTTTATTCTGTATGAACTCAGACGAGATCTAATAAAACCACTATTTTTATTTTATTTTTATTTTATTTTTAATTTGTTTTAATGAACCGGCCCTCCCAGAGCACCAGCCCACCTGGCATTGCCCAAATGCCTTTATGGCCAGTCCGCCCCTGTCTTCAGATTGTACTTCACTATATGTTTCAATTTATTTATATTTTATATTTTATTTATTTTATTTATATTTTATATTTTATTTAATTTTTTTATATTTTGTATCTTTGTATCTCAACAATTAAAGATATATAAAACCTTTAAACCAATTTAATACATGATATATAGTGGATTTTATATTTATTATAATAAATGGGGGAAAAGTCAGTTCCACTTTACTAAATCAGTACAATGGAGAAACTGCAGAAGAAGCACGAGGAAGTTTATCTGATACCCGGAAGGATTCAGAAATAAATAATTTGATAATGTAATGAATGATATTTATGATGGCGTGTTGAGATGATTAGTAAATAGTAGGTGTGTTTGGTGAAGTACACTGATGCTCCTCTTTACTCACCGAGAGCTTCTGGAGGGTTTTTGTAGACCTTTACTGCTAGATCAAGGTTGTGTTTGCAGATTTCTTGCTCTGAGAGACTGAACTCATAAAAGCCAGGATGATCTATAGGACCTGCAAATTCAGGTAAGTCCTTCACCAGAACTTGTTTTTTAAAATCTGAGTGAACTTCTACCTCATCATCAGATTCCAAAATATACTCCTTCTCAGATTCCGAGCATCCGGATAACTGAATATCGACATGCTGAACTGTGAAAACAAGAGAAAATACACAACATGAAAGAAATAATACTTAAACATGAAAACCATTAAAACATGACATATTTATTATTATTATTATTATTATTATTATTATTATTAATAATAATAATATTATACATGGCAACAGCACGGGTAAATTTTATTGATTTTATTACTCTACATATCTGTGTTCATCACTTAAAATTTCTAATTTTGGTAATAATTCAGAATATAAATATCTGGTTAAATATCTTACAGTGGAAAGAGGTTTACAAAAACAAAAAAATCATTAAAAAATGGAGGAATTTAAAGAATAAATCATATAAAATAAAAATACAATAAAATACAATAAATCAAATAAATATGTCATGGACAGTTACTAGTGAGCTGGACAAAGTAGAAATAAAATAAATATGAAATATGATCTATCCTGTTATAATCACGTGAGAGGGAATTTCACATTTCTAAACTAAAAGTTAAACATTATGTGTTTTGTCTCTTAGAAAGTAAACAATCCTGTGGTTGGTGATGAAGGTACACAGTGTGATATACAGGAAATATAAAGAATCTGTTAGCAGGTTATAATTAAACTAATCCGAAATGAACCTGAAGAAGTTTAAAGATGAATGAATGCCACAATCAATAACATTAAATATAAAGAACTTCATCTTATAAAATCTTTTATATTTACACAATTCACAGCTGCATCCGGTTTATCTTACATTTACAAACAAATCTCATCTACCTTCATCTTTATATGATCTAGAATATTTAAAATCAGATTTATAAACATTATAATAATGTCTAAAACTTACTCTGAGCCCTGGAGTCCTGAACACATAACAGTGTGTAGAATATCAGAAGTATCTTCATCTTTAAAGTGTGTGGAGAGAGAACACCTCAACCACCACTAACTCACTACAGTCTACTGCACACTAGTTCACAAAAGTAGGAGATCAAACACAACACATCAGCAGCTCTGTGGAAAATCATCCAATCAGATCAGTCGCTTCTGTGACACTGCAGTATCCGGGTAGAAAACCATCTGAGGGCCAACAAGCCTGATAGGGATCTCTGTACATCAGTGAGAACTAAGAGTAGAATATACTGTACTAGTGCTGTTTACAAATGATTAGTCTGAGTGCATGTGTAAATATGTAAATATCTATTAATATCATGAACATTTACATTGATAGAGCTGAATATTATCAAGATAATCTAAAGAGACATGCCGCAGGTACCAATGGACGTTTAACTGGGCTTATACTGCAAAAAAGTTCTATAGAACTCTATAGAAACCCCTTAGAACTTCTTTTGAACAGACTTCTTCTATAGAGCTGTTTTATAGAATATAAAGTTTCTATAGAATTTCTATTGAAAAGGTCTTATTGAAAACTTGTCCTATATAATTTTCTATAAAAAGAAAATATTCAAATAATGAAATGTCTCCCCCTAGTGGGCGGTGAATTAAGCTTTGGCTCGATGTTAAAGATTTTTCTGGATTTCAGGATCTTGTTTGCAACATGATTCCATGTACGGATCAGCTCCAAAGTTCTTTCCAGGCCCAGGCCCCACCCCTCTAACCAGAATACTTTTTACATAATCTTGCTAAAAGAAAAAATCCTTTAATTAAAGTTTTTTTTAAAAGCTTTTAATAAATTCTAGGATCCAAAATGTTACAGGCCAGGCCCTTACCCCAAGTTTGGTAACAATCAGTTTAGTTCAACCTCCCCCTTCAGACAGCACAGGTATATATATATATATATATATATATTGATATTGATATAAGTAAACTTCTCTGTGCCCTGCGATGGCCTGGCGAGCTGTCCAGGGTGTACTCTGCCCTCGCTCAGTGTCGGCTGAGATGGGCACCAGCCTCCGTGACCCTAATTAGGATTAAGTGGCTTACAAAATGAATGAATGAATGAATAAACTTCTCTGTCCTGAAAATTTTCCATGTCATAAAACTTAGCATTACAGATTTACCTCTAACTGTTACAAAAACATAGCGGCACGGTGGTGTAGCGGTTAGCACATCCGCCTCACAGCAAGAAGGTTCTAGGTTTGGGTCCTGGGCTCAGTGATGGTGTTTCTGTGTGGAGTTTGCATGTTCTCACCGTGCTAGTGTGACCTCTGTGTGGACGTATCTCATTTAAATGAATCCCCGGGGACGGTCAAATCTGTGGTAACAGCCAGTTTATTCCATCTGCAGTTATGGTACAGATCAAAAGAGCAGAATAATCATCTGATGTGGACAATATCACACGTTGCTTGCTCTGTCTCAGAGCAAATCCTCCATTGCTGTTTTGGATTACCCATCTGACTATACATTACACATCAATAAGATGTGCATCTATAATTTCAGAGTGATCGTATAGTGGATTTAACTCATGTAAATAAATAAAACTCATAAAAACATCCAGTTACCTGAACAGAAATGTGGCAAAATAAATGCACAACAGATAAAACACAGTCCATTCAAGCCAGCTGAACTTCCAAGTGATTTTTAAGTTAGTTTTCATAGTTTTTTGCTATTTCTTTGCTATTTCTGCCCAATGCAGGTACCAATTTATGAAAGAAGGTGGCACAATTGTCCCATTTAGCAGGATTTAACAAAAAAACCTTTTTAACTGTTACACTTGCGTGGGTTTCCTCCTGGTACTTTGGTTTCCTCCCACAGTCCAAAAACATGCACATTAGGCTAATTGGCTGTTCCAAATTGCCTCTAGGTGTGAGTGTGAATGGTTTTACATGTGTGGTTGCCCTGTGATGGTCTGCCGAGCTGTTCAGGGTGTACCCCGCCTTCGTCCAGTGTGAGCTGAGAAAGGCTCCAGCCAAAACACTGACCCTGGAGACTCCTTCCATAAACGTTAAATTAACTTCCTACAGTAAATCTCACTATAACAATATAGTGTGGTCCTGATGACATCACGGGTTAGCTTTGACCGCCATGCTGGAGTACATACGGACTGTCAGAAGGCAATGCATCCATACATAGAATCGCCGAATCAATTAGCGAAACAGATATTTTGCTAAAACCAGGATAATTGGAAAACTGGATGCCTGGGCTATAGAAAGCAACCAGTGGAGCACAAATGCAGGCTTCCTTCCATTTCCTACCCCGATATCATGAACTACCTTTTGTACAGTCCAAGTCCCGACACCTTAGATGATCTCCGATGCTACAAGGGTTTCTCTGATTACTCTGATTAGTTTGTTAATGGATGCATTATTAAATTAGGTAAATTCTTGACAAGCATTCTGTGCAGGCTTTAGAAATAATTTAAAAATCCTTTATGTAGCCCTTTATGTCTCCGACTGTGAAATATTACTCTTATTATAACTGTGATTTATAATGTGCTGTCCTTATGGTGGGGGTGGGAAGGGTCTGACTTCAGCTGAGAGGCAGCGTTACACAGAGGGGGATTCCGTGAAGTAGGATTAAGGAAAAGTCTCAGTAAGTGTGCCTTATTTAAGTGGGAATTCTGTTCCATCACTGTGGCTTAAATGAACAATGCAGGATTACCATAGTAACTTATACTGGTGATCAAGTCTGCTCCGGACCAGGTTAACTGTCATTTAGTTTAGTGTTGAAACAGACTCCCAAAAAACGGTTCCGTTAGATGAATTTCCACGTTCACACTACTCACGTCAATAGATATGAACAACATTCTCTCATGACGTGCCTTTACATGGCCGCCATATTACCAAGGATTAAAATCTGCCATTCCAATAAGATGGGTGCTGAATGTTGTGTCTCAACTTGCTCCAACAAGTGAAATAGTATCTCTAAAAAACAAGGAATAACCATTCACTTGGACACTCCTGGGCAAAAACACTGAGCCTACATTAAAATTAAATATTTGTAGGTATAGCGGAAAAAGTATATAAGAGCCAAGAATCCATCATGTCCAGTTAATGGTGATGGTTTGTCTGAACACCAGCTAATTTATATCAAATAATTAGTTTTATAACTAATAAACGCCCCAGTCCACACCACCAAAGCCACTAAAGCTTGTCTGGACGAGAACGGCATCAAGCTCCTGTTCTGGCCGGGACAGAGTCCAGATTTGAACCCATAGAGAACATCTGGGGATACATCCAACATAAATTATTTGGATGAAACTTTAGTAACACCACTGAATTTAGGGAGGCTGTCAAGTATGAGTGGACGAATTTGGACATTTCCAGATGCAGGAAACTTTCAGTGAGTCGAACCAAGAGACTTGAATGTTTGCGAAAATCTAAAGAGAAAGCAATTCCATATCGACTATTTAATAGAATTCGCATAATTATTCAATATCTTTATATGCTGTAGTTAATAATTACTCAAATTTTGGAAAATACAGACGTGGCTCATTTTTTTGCCCAGTAGTGTAAGTTTTGTATCTACAGAAGTGGTATATAACAATAAAAGCCTGTTTATAAAATTGAAAGTTAAAATATTTTGTTTGATTTTATTTGTATCGTGGTATTTTACCAGCACCTGTAACAATATGACTCAAAATAAAGTGCAAAATGAAGCAAGATTTCTCCATCCTGTAGCTTGTGTACATGTAATTGTCAAGTGTAACCAGTCTCTGGTAAGATGGCAACAATTACCGGACGTTCCGGGTACACATGATATACCGAGTATCGCCGGTGTGTTTGTTTATGTCTATGTTCACATCATGTGATGAAAAAGTAATAAAGTCTGTAAGAAAACACATCCCAACTATTAAAATCTTAGTATTGCAAAAGTCAAACTGTAAGTACAGAGCGTGCCAATAGAAAAAAAATAAATAAATAGTTAAAATAAAAAAGTCTTATTGCAATAATTCATTTGTATAAAAAATAAACTACAGTGTATGTGTTCCTCAAAATTTTCAGCTATTTATCTGAAACGAACACTAATGCTATCGTATCTCCCCTAGATGTCTCTCTGTCTGTGCTGTAGATTTTCATGTGCATGCAGGTCAGAGGAGTCACAACACATGGAGAAAGTATGAACCTCTTGCTTTGTTATTTATCTCATGTAAATGTCACATAAAGTTGGCTGACTGGTTTGCCCTTTTATCCTTGGATATTAAGGAGACTTGGACCACAAAGGTTCAGCATGGTGTTTAGCACGTCTATCCCACTGCAAGAAAGTCCTTGGCTTGAGTCCCAGGCACGGTAAAGGCGTTTCTGTGTGAAGTTTGCATCTCCCCATGCTTGCTTGAAGGTAATGTATAGATTTAAGCACTGCCTAAAAGCGGAGCTCCTCATAATGCACTGTTGTTTCCCCCAAAAATATTGGCAGAAGGATTGGAAAACTGCTTGTTTGCCAAAAAAATACTCTATACCACTGATATAAGGATTCCGTAATCAGAATTTTTAGCTCTGAAAGTGCGGTTACACATGTGTTCCTTTTCTGAAATGTATGATACATTCCGCATCACCTTTTGAACTCAGTGATGATGTCACCAGATCTAAGCTTTAGCTACAGGTCACCCAAGAAAAATGGGGTTTCATGGGCTAACTCTGCTTGTATGGGTTAAAAATCACAAGGATTTGACCCTAATTATTTCACAGGATCATGTGATTTTTGTCTGTTTAAAATCTGGTCAGCAAAGTTAATAAGGTTGCAAGTTCTCAAAACAAAATTCACCATTTTTGCAGCAACAGGCATAAATTGAGTATAGACATGAATCTTAAAGGCGACTCACACGTCAGCAATATAGCCACGAAATAGTGCGACACCGTTTTCAGTGGGTTTCGGCCGAAAATACCGCCATTATGCCTGAAATTAGGGGTCCCTTCGAATATCTTCGATTATCATATTGGCAGGAATTATCATACTTCCAAAATGTGAATTTCGCGGCCAAAACATTAAAGATAGATGTACACTGGATTTCATATTTAAAACTTCATCACTCATAAAGTTATGGGGTAAAAGTTGATCCAGTACTCAGTCACATTTTTTGTCCCTTGTAATGCATTCTGGGTAAAGACGAGGGCTGTTTAACTGACACATTCATTTAGGTGTATCTTCTCTCCTAAATGCGCTATAATGACAAATAGGGTTTCATTTTAAAGCCTTTTTCAGCCTCTATCTGATGAATTAAATATAGTGGAAGAACGATGATTTGTATTAAAGATGATTTGTATTAAATTAATTTTGATTGGTGAAAATTGAATTGTTAAATAATGATGATTTGTATTAAATTGTAGTTGAACTGTTAAATGATGATTTATGCATAAAAAACCTGAGGGCTGCCCAAAAGTCTGCCCAAGGCCTACCGCGTAATGTCAACACCACCTGATGTAAACAATCTCTGGTCTTCTCTTGAGCCAAGAAATAATGGTGGCGAACGTTAACACTGGAAGCCAATGGTATAAATGCTCGGCCTTGAGCGGATTTTGGTGTCTTCAAATTCCTATCCTGAGAACACGCCTGCTGCGCTGAACTGCTATTATTATTTCCACTCTGACTGAATAACCTGTTACTAAACTTTTGTGAACTGCTAAACAATTTGCTGTTTTGTCTACTTTGATTAAATAAAACTGCTCTAGTTTGAATCTACGTCTCTTGGTGAATTGACCTGTGTCCACCACGACATAATTTGGTGACCCGACGTGATCAGGCAGGGGCCTTTTCGTCCACCCGGGGACCCCGGAGCGGAGAAACTACAGGTCCAGTGACCACAGGTAAGCGCTTTTTGCTACCAAAATAGGGGCTTGGTGGTTTCTCCGACTCTTGGGCGTCCGGGGGGGTTGAGATGGGAACCCTGGCTGAGGTCACCAGTTGGTTTATGCTGATTTTCAGAAGAGTAATAAAAGTGTCAATTAACTTCTCAGTAAGAGTAACACTGAGGAGCATTAAAAGATACATAATTTATTTACTTTGTCTGAAAGTGAATTGCAACATGGTCCATTAATCTTGGTACAAAAAAAGGATGGTTTTGACTATATTTTTACGCGTAAATGTTAGCTAAACGTACCAAGGACATGCGGGGTTAATTTGTTGTGATTCAACCAGTGGTTGAGGAAAAAGGTGAGATATAAGTGAGATATAAGTGAGATAAAGAGATTAAACGAGAAAAACAGAGTGTCATAAGTGAAATAAAGAGAGAAACAGAGAAACAGAAAAGGTAGCTTATGTTTATTTTTGTTGTTTCAAATTAGGATACAAGTCAAGGTGAAGACAGATTATAACTTGCAAGTGGTTTAGTTTTTGTATAAAGATA
Source organism: Tandanus tandanus (assembly GCA_039654325.1). Taxonomy (NCBI): domain Eukaryota; kingdom Metazoa; phylum Chordata; class Actinopteri; order Siluriformes; family Plotosidae; genus Tandanus; species Tandanus tandanus. The sequence continues at coordinate 5,214,634 of JBCNYH010000012.1, read as the reverse complement.
TATTTACCGGTAACCGGTTGAACAGATGGAGCTGCTTAGGGAGATACTAAACTATCGGTATGTACCGGCGACCCCTCAGACTAGGAGAGAAAGGTTGCAACAGCTCACAGGTTTTGGTATTGAAGTAGATGATGAGAGAGGTCTACTAGAAACAGCTGGTATTGGTGTTGTTTCTGGCAAGAGAGATGTTACAGGACGCTGGATGACGCAGGACAGGTGCGAACTGCGGACGTGAACAGTGATTTTGTTGAAAGAAAATTAAGGGGTATGACAGTGTGGGGCCCAGAGTTCTGGACATTATGTGAACGCCAGGCATTTAATTTAGCCTGGTTCTGGCCCAGAGTATTGAAAAACGTCGAAGAGTTGCTTCGGCAAAATAATCCCTGGGAATGGCAATATGTGGACTTAGACACGCCCGGGACGATCTGGTCAGAGGAAGGGGGAATAGATGACCAGTATGTTATCCCTTATGCCCCCTGGCCAGGCCGAAAAGTGTGGGTTAAAGTGATTCCTAGGATGATACAGAGAATTCGATGGGGGACAAAAAGGGAGTTATTTCAGAGAAAGAGAGACCCAGTGATTCAGAGAGCTCCCTACAGCTTCAGGTTAGAAAGAGTACCCATGGTGGAGACTCCAGTGGCTGGGATTGAGACAGGTCCAGTAAGAAGATGTTGGTGTGAATCAGAGTTAAGGCAGCTGGTAGATGAGGCTGCCATCTAGTGGATAAAAGACAGAGTAACACTTGGCCATATGTCAGGTTCAATTTGATTTATAATTTTTATTTTACAATTTATAGTTACAGTCTAAGTCTAAGTTAGAAAAATGGGAAGTCAAAACACGGTCGTGGTTTCTACAGTCAAAGTCAACCTTCGCCAACTGGGTTTTGCGTTTGTGCCTAATTAGGTCCAAATATTAATAGGTTTTAATACAGAATGGAAACAATAATTCTTTTTATCTTTTATCTTTGATAAGTACAAAACTATTTAACATATGATATACATACTTCGTTCAGTTTTCCTATATCACTACTATATTTGATTAGTACAACATATCAACATACCATATTATATGTTAGGGTTGTAAATATTTGCCTCATGTTTTCACCGAATCTAGGTGAACTTTTATCCAAATTGTGGTTTGAAGCATATATA
>JBCNYH010000012.1:5118111-5129454 GCA_039654325.1 Tandanus tandanus | reverse complement strand
ATATATATATTTTTTTTTTTTTTTTTTTTTTGTATTAATTTTTTTGTTTAGTTTTTTTGTTTTTTTGTTTTTTTTAAATAGTGTGATGTTTAATAACCTGCTCCTGAGTTTATGGATGCCATGAGATGCCCTTGCTGAACCAGGTGCCCTTTGGACATCACCTATACACAGCAAAAATAAAATACAAGAAATGTTATAACTCATTAATTACACTTCTGGGCAAAACGTTTTCTAGTGAAAGTCAAACTCACCATGAAGAAGAAGCATAAGCTCGTGTAGGATGGTTTGAGTGCCCTACTGTCGATCAGGTATTCAGCTTCAATCACAGAGTTTGTAGTGCAGCTGAGAGGATTCCCACAGGGTTTAAAACGAATAAAACTCAAGCTCTCGGAGTAAAAAGGCTGAAGCCACATGTAGGCTGACGGGTAGTATGGTGTGAGCCTATTTTCCACAAAATCATCTGCATTCTTAATATTTTCATAGCTTGCCTAATTAAAAGAAAAAGTGGAGAAAATCAGAAAAAGAAAACTGTAAATTAAATATATTTATACATTACTCCTGATGAATGCTCAGCTCTACATTAAGAACCACATTCATTTGCACTTATAATATAATATAATATAAATTCAATAAAAAAGTTGCTATGACCCTTTATAGCTGTTTATATCAGGTAGGTGATATTAACCAGGTATGTGATAACCTCGACAACCGCATCTGCTAGACTCCGTGGGTGCCGGGCGGTCAATTCCAAGCATCAAAACAAAACTCATCATCAGAATGTAATGAAACTCGTCGTTTTTAGAATAAGTGTCCAAGTAAATGTTAATTAACTTAAAAACAATGTCGATGCAAGGAAGCATGCCGAATCCAGCCGTTCAATCGTATTGCACAACATTCGTGCTCATGATTTCTGAAGCAGTCACCAGCCAATTCTGTGCGTCTGTGAGCTCACACGTACAAGGGTGCGGATTGCTCTTTCCTCTGAAGTGTGTCACACGGTCCCTGAATATGCATTAGCAGCAGTTCAAAAAAAAATGCGTTCAGCTGGCATCATGTTCCCTGGAGGTACCATGTGCTTGCTCCTGCCCTCCCTGGTTGGTGGTGGTCGTGTGTGTGTCAAGGGAAGCACTCGGACTCCAGGGTGCATGCCAGCGTCATAAACAAGGTAACAGCAAAACAACAGATTTTATTTTGCAAGGGTGAAGGTAAGCACATGCTTCCTCCAAGCACAGCCAACTGCGCATTCATGAGTGGCTTAACACCAATGGAGGAAAGCACTATCTGCACCTTTGCATGCGTGAGCTCATAGACTCCCATGATTTGCTAGTAATCATTTTAAGTGGCAGGGAAATGAGCAAATGCCACCTCTCCCTCCCGGAGAACTCGGCTCTCTCACGGGTTCCCAGCTGCAGTGATAGTGATAGTGGCACACGCCCTGCTTCAAACTGTTTTCATTACAATCATAAATTGTAACATAAATCTCACTACTGTTAAAAAAAACCCTTACATGTTATTCTTAAATATATAAAAACTCACACATAACCATTTACACTCACACTCACACCTAGGGGCAATTTGGATTAGCCAGTTAGCCTGTCTTTAAACCATGGGAGGAAACCGGAGTACCCAGAGGAAACCCACACAAGCACGGGGAGAATATGCAAACATAGAAACACCCTCACCGTGCCCGAGATTCAATCCAGGACCTTCTTGCTGTAATGTGGACATGCTAACCACTACAGGACGGTGCGGCTCCTATATAAAATCTGGCACACACCACACACCTAAATCTACCGTATATTGGGCCATTTCATTCATACACACTTTGCATAGCAATGCTAAGCTCTCCCTAGTCTTCCTGCCAAACTTTATTTGTGATTTAATTTTACTATTTTGGTTTTTAACACTAGTTATCATTTCCTACTAACTAAGCAAGTGAGGGTTAAGGGCCTTGTTGAAGGGCCCAACATTCATTCATTCATTCATTTTCTGAACCGCTTAATCCTAATTAGGGTCGCAGGGAGGCTGGCGCCCATCTCAGCCAACTCTGGGCGAGGGCGGGGTACACCCTGGACAGCTCGCCAGGCCATCGCAGAAGGGCCCAACAGTGGCACCTTAGTGCCTTGAACCCCTGACCTTCAGATCAGTAATCCAAAGCCTTAACCACTGAGCCACTGCACCCGCATTCTTGATGTGTTAATTTTATAAACACTTCCATCCACTTAGTTTACTGTCACGTCAGGTTGAAACAAAATATAATCACTGTAATGTGAATAAATATGAAATTGTGGCATCTTAAAAGAAATGAAAAATAAATCTATCCAGTGTTAAATTGGAAGTAAAAAAAACTAAACAACAACAACAACAAAAAAAACAGCAACACTTTCTTATTTCACATGAGCTCATTATACAAAAAAAAACAAAAACCTGAAACTGAAAACAGTAACTCCACCCACCTCAAGTGTGACTTGCTCCAGGCCCCATAAATCAGTTTCGAGGGAAAATTCTGCAGTGCCTTCTTCATTTACTACCAGTTGCCGCATTGAAGTTTTAACAGAAGCAACAGTTATAGACAAAATCACAACTTTATTTTTCATAAGCTCCATGTTTGGGCCGGTCGCTTTAATCTAATAAAGAAGGACATAGAGGACAATATCAGAAACAGAAAAAACTAATTAATTCAACTGTAATAAAAAAACAATTAATAAAATATAACAATAATAAAATATACAATAAAAAATCTTTAGCAACACATTATAATTTACCCTGGGAGCACGATCTCCACGATCTCCACGATTTGAGAGAATCTTGATAAGTGTGGGGGGTGGTGGGATCGAATCGTGAGGATCTCGAGGGAACTTGGTGGATTTATGATGATCTCGGCAAAATTTTTGACTTTCAAAAATTTTGCCACGATTATTATTTTATTTTATTTTTTCTCACACTTTATTAATTCCACAAGGGAAATTTTGACTTCTGTATTTAACCCATCCAAGGTGAGCACACACACACGCATAAACAGTGAGCACACACACACTTGGAGCAGTGGGCTGCAACACATTGCAGCGCCTGGGTTATGTGACTTGCTCAAGGGCACCTTTGCTATGAATGTGGAGGAAGGACCCCCCCCGCCACACATTTTTCCCACACATTGGGGAATCGAACCAACAACTTTTCGGTCCCAAAGCCGCTTCTCTAACCATTAGGCCACGGTTGTATTATTCTATTCAATTCAATTCAGCTTTATTTGTCTAGTGGTTTTTACAATTGACATTATCTCAAAGCAGCTTTACATAAAGCTTTAAGGAAAAACTCCCTCAGTTGACACGAGGAAGAAACCTTGAGAGGAACCAGGCTCAAAAGGGAAACCCATCCTCATTTGGGTGATAGGGTGTTCATTACAGTCCCACATGTAGTCCAATTGGTTATACCACAACTGTAAGTCCTAAATAATTGCAGCAAAAGAGTTTATATATTATGATGTATTACGATTTGTCGCCAATCATAGGGAATGTGGGAAGCAGAGAAGAGTTCAGTAGAGCTTAATAGACCTTAACATACAGTAGTGTAATTACACACCACCACTTTTGTCTAAAATGGCTCCTAATAAAAAGAAGTAAAAAAATTACTTCTCTATAATTTTTTGGTGAAAATGTATTGAACAATGCTATTGTAGGCAATGAGAACCAAAAAAAATTATTCTGACAAGTATATTGAGGTAAAAGTATGGCTAATAAACAAAAACACTGAAAATACCAATTTTTCTGAAAAATGTAAAAGTGTCGCAAATTTTTATTTTTTTGACTATGCACTTCAAACCATATAGAATGGTTTAGCGAGTGAAGAAATTAAAAAATACAGTACACTTATAACTTAACAAAATGAAGATAAATCAGAAACCAAGTACTATTCAAGTATTTATTTTATGTAATATTAGATCATATTGATGAGAATAAGTAAACAAACAACAATATATAGTATTAACAAAAATAACAGTCTCTTTTTTGAGGGGAAAAAAGTAAATATTTAGTGTGAACACCCTTTACTTTGATTACAGTAATTAACCTTTCAGGCATAGTGTTCACATATTTTTTTATTTCTTCACTCACTTAACTGTTCCATATGGTCTGATTTCCTGGATGCGAACTGCCTCCTAATTATACCCCAATCGTGCTCCAATCGTGGTCATAAACCGCGGAGCTCCGCACTCTTTTATAATCACGGAGATCGCAGACATCATGCCCCAGTGTTATCCCAGAGTTACTAATATTAGCACACTTGCTTGTCATGCTACAGGGGAAAGTAATTATCCGATCCCCTGCTGATTTTGTAAGTTTGCCCAAATGAATATTCTGTAATTTTTATGTTAGGTTTATTTTAACAGACAGTAGAAGAAAGTTCTCCTAATCTCAACTCCTTATTTTTAATAAAAGACACCTGACAGTATTTGTGTCCACACAATCTGTATCTTCCATTCCAACCTCTCCACCACCATTGGTGGGACCGAAGAGCTGTCAAAGGACACCAGGGACAAGAATGTAGACCTGCACAAGACTGGAATTGGCTACATGACCATCAACAAGAAGCTTGCCGAGAAGAAGACAACTGTTGGTGTGTTTATTTAAAAATGGAAGAAACCATCAACCCTCGGTCTAGAGCGCCAATCAGGGTAAGGATGATCATGAGAAAGTAGAAGAATCCACCCAGAACTACACGGACAAAGCTTGTTAATGATTTCCAGGCAGTTGGGACTACAGTCACCAAGAAAACCATCGATAACACACTTCGCCATGAGAAAGTGTAATTCTGCAGCACCCGCAAAGTCCCCCTGCCCTGAAGGCACACGTACAGTGTAGATCCTGAATGATACAGAGAATGCCTGGGAAAATGTGATGTGGCATGTTGAGATCTGAATTGATTTCATTGGCATTAACTCGAACTCACTGTGTTTTGTGGGAGCAAAATGCTACCCATGACCCTAACAACACTTTAGGTTGAAAATTATGCTTTTCTGTTTTTACTTTTCTAAGGCTACACGACAACTTCACCACATCAAGGGAATGATAGACGGAACACCATAAAATCTTGAACCTCAGCCATGGATGGTTCTTCCAGCATGACAATTCATCATCATCATTTTGCTGTGCAACTTGCCCTCTCCAGCAATCAGAGTCTGCAATGGTATTCCCAGCTCTGTGAGGTTTATGCCAATACCCTATTAAATGACTTGGATGAAGGTCAGGCGGACTTTGTAAGACTGTCTCGATAGAAAAAGTCTTGAGATAAGCTCTACCTTGGCGCGGTAACAATGCCCTGTAAACCGTGCACAACGCTGGCTCAGGCAGATGCTTAATCTTAGCAGGATGGCATAGATCTGGTCCAGGGTTGGGTGTGATCTCCAAAACAAATCATAGACGCTCTGTAGAAGGTTGGAAAAGCAACCATTGGGAGGTTTTTGAAGGTGCACAGTGAGGGTTCAAGTCTCTGATCCATACATTACGCCATGTTCGATGGTACACTTGAGGAGGTTGAGCTTCAGCGAGTTTGGCAAGTTGGAGTGCCAAATGCTGTCCATTTTGTTACATGCCTTCCAAGGATGGGCGTTCTGGGTAACGCAGTCTTTCCCAGAGTCCATGTTTCAAGAGCCAAGGCACTTCAAACTGTCAACCTGTTTAAGACAGGCTTCAGATTTGGAGGTCAGGGTGGCATATGGTTTGGTAGATATAAACTCTGTCTTGATAGGATTGCATTTCAGACCAACGCAATCCGCAGCTTCTTCTAGGGCATGAAAATTACCCAAAACATACAGTCAATGCAACAAAGTACTGGATCCAGAAGAACTACATAAAGGACCCAGAGTGGCCTAACCAGTCTCCAGACCTTAATCCCCTTAAAAATATGTGGAGGGAACTGCAGCTTCAAGTTGCCAAGCGGCAGCCTCGGAACCTTAAGAATTTGGAAAGGATCTGTAAAAAGGAGAGGAGGAAAAGCCCTCCTGAGATATGTGCAAACCTGGTGACCAACAACAAGAAGTGTCTGATCTCTGTACTTGCCAGCATGGGTTTGTCCACAAAGTACTAAGTCATGTTTTGCTTGGGGATCAAAGACTTATTTCACTCGCTTGCATACAGATTCATTTATAACCTTTTATATTGGGTGTTTGAATAGATTTTTTTGTTGAGATTTTGTCTCTCTTTCTGTTAAAATAAATCCATCATAAAAAATCTGTTCATTTATTTATGAGGTTATTTCCCCCACTGTACATATCCAACAACAGACAACTCAAGAAGTTCATGTTGGCTCACTTCCTTTCATTATGTTGAACAAATAAATTAATTAACAAAGAATATAATTGATCTTAAAGGCGAAGAATGAAATTACCTTTCCTTCATAGTTCATTCCCGGCTTAAACGATGTTGGTGAGTCTTCAAATGAAAGTGTTATGATATTAGAAGTTATAGAGCAGCTGTCTGAAGCTGTCAAAATCACACCTACAGGATAAACAGAGCATTAAAATAATTAGAAATTTTCAGGTTTCAAATCAGTCGACAGATTTACAAGACAGAAAATTGGGCAAGTTCCTCAGACAGTTGTGGGCATGTCATACATGGTCCATTTTTCAGATCTGTCGTTCAAAGCCCTACATTATCCTATGAGTGTGTCACAATAGACACACAAATTTCCTACGCTTTTTATTACGCTTTTTTTATTGATGCATGGTTTTCCCTATGATTGCGCTAAACCCATAGGACGTTAAATCCATAGGACTTCCTTATATACCCACATGTAACATATGACATTTTAAAGACAGTGTTAGGTTGAGTTGTACAGCGATCATACGTCGATCAAGTACAGTATAACTGGAATATTGTTTTGTTTGGGGGTTTTGTTTTTTTTGTTTTTTTGTCTCGCAACAATACAATTTGATTACAAACCTGATCTATTTTCTCATGACAGATGTAAAACACATATTTTATACATGAATGTAACAGCTTTCAAATCCACCTCACCCAAACCTACACCAGTCCCTTCTGTCGCAGTGCCTCTAAATTTGTACAACAAAACAAATCGCAGGTTGTTTGTGAAAGCAGCTTAAAGGTCAGATATTCCCTTCATTTTCAGACCTTTATTTTAAATTTTAGACACCCATGAAACACCAAAGCATGATCCCAAGTATGATTCATGAAGCTGTTTCCCACACCACCAGCTAAAATACTAATTTTGAGTGCGTGTGCTGGACGGCCTATTTGGCTTCCTCCTCCCCTTTATGGTCTTTCCACACTGTGTGCATACTCTGTTCTGATTGGTCACTTTTCCTTTCTGTGCACTGGGAGACAGACCAGAATGGGCGGAGATAGTGCTGAGCATACCTCTAGGGGGCTGTATAGGAATCAGAAGACCCAGCACACCATGACGCATTGGAAACCCCCCCCCCCCCTTTTTTTTTCATTTCACAGCAGTCCCCAAAACTGTGTATCAGCATCTCACTGCCTTGTAGCAACAACGTTTCTGAACCACAATCAATACAACCTCATTACAACCTATTTACACCATGTTTCCATCTACTGATCGCTATGGTTTTGTGTGCACTGTCATCATTTTTTGGTCCATCAAAATCACCCCTGTGTGAGGCCTGGTTAAATCCGACATATAATAAATATAACTTTGGGATTTTTAGGAATCTCTTACCAGTGCCATCTTCTTCCACTTCACTTTGAAATTCGAGTGTATTTTCATAGCGTGAATCAGTTAAACTGTATTCTGACAGATCTAACAAACAGTTTCCACAGCCTGTCTTGTCAGTCTAAAGTAAAAAAAAAGAAAATAAAGTTAATTCATTGAAAAAAATAAGAGATGAAGAAATCCTTCCTTGTTTTTTGAATCACTTTTCATTGCTGGTGAATATAGTACAGTACATTTAGAGTATTATTCAAGGTGAATATTTATTAACTTCAGCATTAATACGGCAAGAGTAACAGCACCTAACATAAATCTTCCATCCAAACAGTAACTGAAAATCTATAGGCTTTATTTCGCTTTGGGATCGTTTGCAAATAAATACGTTTTGATTGAAAAGAGTCACTGACGAGGCATTTTGTTTCACTCTTCCCCATTTCCTTTTGATTTCAAAGTAAGCTTACTGACCCTCATCGTATGCTCTTTGCAGATGCTGGGTGGCATTATGGTTCCTGGTGCGAACCACCAGAATCTATTATTGTAGTGGCAGATCGTAGTCCTCACTGTTCCATTCACTGGCTTCCCGTACGTATATCTGTAGAGAACGGTTATATATTATTGGTCGTATAAAATAGAACAAAAGCAAGAAATAGAAAAATGGTGCAGCGAGAAGGTTCTGGGTTTCAACCTGCCACTTGAACGGAGGTTTTTCTCCATTTACATTATGCATTGTGTGGGTTTCCTCTGGCTATACCAGTTTCCTCCCACATGCACATTAGCTTCACGGTCAACTCTCTATCACTATTGGTGTGAATGTCAGTGTGTCATTTCAGTACAAATAGCTGTTCGGGCCTGTGTTAGTCCTGCGATGGATTGGTGACCACCATTCAGGGTCCACCACTCCCCTGAAGTCAGCTAGGATTGGCTCCAGCTTAATTACAGCCCGCAGCGGATAAAGGATTCACAAAATAGATGGATGATTAAATAAATAATGATTTATTATTTTTTAAAAGAATGCTTGAGCTTGGCTTGGTTTTGCCAATATTTTCCAAATGTTCATGTTGGATATGTTATAAATGTGTTGGTAAAAAATAAATAAATAAATAAATACTTTCCAGGTTGAAGTGATGGAGAAGAAACATTACTGAGTAATAAGTAATAAACACTCACATAGCACACACTTTCATTGGAAGCTGTGTGTCCAGGATGGTAATGACTTCAGGAACATGGATCGTCACTTCAAACTTGGGCAACTCTAAAACAGAAAAAAAAAACAGGGTTATATGATCATTTATTATACTATAATCTCACTTCCTCCTATTACTGTGTTCAAACGAGTAAATAAAAAGATTTAGAGGTGAAGTATCATGCCAAGCAGTGATAACGGATCCAAGCGGAATTTCATTCCCTGGGAACTGTAACGGATGTAAAGTATGTAAAGTTTTTTATGTTGATGTTCCTAGATGAATCGCTGCATGGTGGTGTAGCGGTTAGCACGTCTGCCTAACAGCACGAATGTGCTGGGTTCGAGTCCCAGGCTCAGCGACGGTGTTTCTGTGTGGAGTTTACATGTTCACCCCATGTTTGTGTGGGCTTCCTCCTCATGGTCTGGTTTCCTCCCTCAGTCCAAATACATGCACAATAGGCTAACTGGCTGTTTCAAATTGCTCCTAGGTGTGAGTATGAATGGTTTTGTGTGTGTGTGTGTGTTGGCCCTCTGATGGGCTGGTGAGCAGTGCAGTTGAGCCGGCTGTCCCTGATCCTAGTAGAATTTCGCCAAATGAATGAATTTTGTTTTGGTGTGCTTTTTAATGTTCCCATGTAGTACATACTAAAACAATTATTCTCTATGACATCACATCTCAGGGACTATTAAGAGAGATCTACCTTGCCTTCAGTAAAAAATGTGATTATTTATATTAATTATTAAAAGTTAATTATCTGGAGAAAGCGAAGCAATCAGATCACACCATTCCTACACAGGGGCTCCTCGACGTACAACAGGGTTCCGTTCCGTACGTCACGTTGTAAGACAGGTTTTGTTGTAAGTCAGATCACACCACTTAACTATCCTAGTGCAATAGCAGCATCATAATCTAGGATATAAAAACATTTCTATGACACATGAACGCATAGCTAGCAATAAGGAAAACATATGGAGGACAAATATAAAATAATAAAAAGAAACAAAGAAAAAAAGAGGCAATTCTTTACGGAACGACAATTCTTAATGACTTATTGTATGAGTGTCTTCGAAACCTCGAAACGTCATAAGTCCAGCAGCCCCTATACAGTGTTTATTAACTGCATTGATAAGTACAATAATAAAGAAAATCTGATCCTAACCGTATTGCTTGACTTCGAAAGTTTGTACGGTTTCTCTGCTGTACTGGTCAAAGACAGTGATGACATAAATTCCGTCTATGGCCTCAGAGATTATGGGATATGACAGATCCACAAGACCATGCTCAGTGGAGACATTCAGCCACTGACCAATACGGTTCGAGTTCGGGTCCTGAAATAAAAACCAAAATCCATCAGTCTTAGATCTACATCCTGAAATGGGCCAAAAATAATATAATGACAAAAACATGTCTATTCATTTTTCACCACAACCCTATAATAAGACCAGCATCAGATTAATGACGGGTAAAATGCACAGGTCTGTAAATAAATAGAGCGTTATTGTTTTAAACACACAGTATGTAGTGAATACACAAAGTGCCCAGTTAAGACATTTTAAATCTTTCACACAGCACTGTACCTGCAGTTCTATTGTCGGGAACTGAAAAACAAAAAAAAAACAAAAAAAGAAAAGATAAAATCAGGTTAGACAGTGATTGAAGTTAAATCTTCTACATTATGCTTAAGGAAACACGTTTATTAAGCTATTCAATAATGACGAGCTATGATTCGATAAATATCACTGTGGCAGTGATGGAGCGCTTGCTGTAGACGGAGAGAAGTCAGGTAGATCCAGTAGGTAATATGCTGATAAGTTTCAGTCACACTGCTTAATCCTATCATGGTTAAGGGGAGGCTGGAGCCTATCTCAGCCGACATTGAGTGAAGGCAGGGTCAGAGCCACTGATGAGTTTCACCTATGTGTAATTACCAGCAAGCCATTTATGCATGTTTCTGTGTGCTTGCAGAAGGCCAGTAACCAGAAAGAGAGAGAAACATTCGTAATCCAGAAAGAGCTGGTATATAAAAATGAGAAACGTTGTCATACCATCTGATTGTAGGTGAGGAATTTGGTATCCAGAGAGACGATACGGAACTTCACTACAGGAAATAAAAGATACTGTCTATAACACTGACACATTCTGGAGTTATTGGTCATGTGATCAATTATAAAAATGAATTAAAAAGTCTGCCAGAGACCAAGATGCACCTGAATACATAAAAACAGTAGAAAGACTGAAAAACAGAGAATGCATTAAAGCTAGAAAGTAAGGAGAGTGAGACTTGCAAGAGTTTAATCTGGTTAGATTTTGTGGTTGTAGCTAATAATAATAGCACGTCCGCCTCACAGTAAGAAGGTCCTGGGTTCGATTCCCAGCTCGGGCGTTTCTGTGTGGAGTTTGCGTGTTCTGCCCGTGCTTGCGTGGGTTTCCTCCGGGTACTCCGGTTTCCTCCCACAGTCCAAAAACATGCACAGTAGGC
>JBCNYH010000012.1:5081091-5095385 GCA_039654325.1 Tandanus tandanus | reverse complement strand
TGGTGTTCAGTGATTGGAAATTGGGAATAATAGTGTTCAGTGATTGGAAGTTGGGAATAATGGTGTTCAGTGATTGGAAATTGGGAATAATGATGTTCAGTGATTGGAAGTTTGTCAGTGATTGGGAATTGGGAATAATGGTGTTCAGTGATTGGAAATTGGGAATAATGGTGTTCAGTGATTGGAAATAATGGTGTTCAGTGATTGGAAATTGGGAATAATGGTGTTCAGTGATTGAAAATTGGGAATAATGGTGTTCTGTGATTGGAAATTGGGAATAATGGTGTTCAGTGATTGGAAATAATGGTGTTCAGTGATTGGAAATTGGGAATAATGGTGTTCAGTGATTGAAAATTGGGAATAATGGTGTTCTGTGATTGGAAATTGGGAATAATGGTGTTCAGTGATTGGAAGTTGGGAATAATGGTGTTCAGTGATTGGAAATAATGGTGTTCAGTGATTGGAAGTTGGAAATAATGATGTTCGGTGATTGGAAATTGGGAATAATGGTGTTCAGTGACTGGGAATTGGGAATAATGATGTTCAGTGATTGGAAGTTGGAAATAATGATGTTCAGTGATTGGAAATTGGGAATAATGGTGTTCAGTGATTGGAAATTGGGAATAATGGTGTTCAATGAAGTATAGCTAGATTAAATGAAACCGCTAACCATCACACAGCCTTGGAGGTAGTTGAAGACAGTGGCTTTGAGCGTGAACACTTCTTCTCGGATGACAGAGCTCGGCATGGTGAGGCTCACAAAGAAAGGCTGGAAGGCAGTGAGGTCAGTTTTCGGGGCAACTCCAAACCCAACAGGCGATGTACAAAACGCATCAGCCTGCCATGTCGTGATGGTGTCTGGGACTGTTTTATTAAGCGCTGCACGTCCAGACTGACTATAGAAGAAATAACAGTGACTCAGTGACACAGACTGCAGAAAAGTAGAAAATCGATTAAAAATGTAAACAATATTCGGTTCATACTTGACTGAAACAAGATCCCAAATCCACGTCTCTGGGAAATATTTACGAACGGTAACCACTGGTTGGTCTGAAAGACCACCAAAAGCAACTCTTTCTCTGTCTAAGCCTGCAGCTTCCCCAAAAGCCATTGGATCTGTGGACAGGAAGATTTCTAAGCTCTATAACAATACCGAATACTGTACATGGTATAACGCTAAACGAAAACTCTACTCACTCTTGAAATACAGAAATTCATTAGAGCACTCGGACATGTTTCTAATATCAGCATTGGTTAGGATCTTGATTCCGACATCCTAAAATGAAACACAAGGATTATTATTCTAGCCACAAGCGTGCCAAAAACTTTAGCATTATATCTTACAATGTATAGAGGGACATTCGCTCAATTCGCCATTCTGTTAGTACTCCTGTTAGTTAGTTTTTGTTTTCTGATATCATGGGCTTTTTGTTGTGATTGTCCCCTTTGGCTTTCCACATCCTCATTATTGTGCTCACCTGTGTCTCATTGCCTGGTTCTGCCAATTTAAGCCCAGCATTTCCTCACAAGCATTGCCAGATCTTGCCAGAGTTTTCTCCTGTGCCTTTCCAGTGTATGTCAATCTGTTGCCTAGTAGTAGTAGTAGCAGCAGCAGCAGCAGCAGCAGCAGCAGCAGCAGTAGCAGTAGTAGTAGTAGTAGTAGTAGTAGTAGTAGTAGTAGTAGTAGCAGCAGTAGCAGCAGTAGCAGCAGTAGCAGCAGTAGTAGTAGTAGCAGCAGTAGTAGTAGTAGTAGTAGTAGTAGTAGTAGCAGTAGTAGTAGCAGTAGTAGCAGTAGTAGCAGTAGTAGCAGTAGTAGCAGTAGCAGTAGTAGTAGTAGTAGTAGCAGTAGTAGTAGCAGCAGTAGTAGTAGTATTTTATCTTGCCTGTTCCTTGACCATTCTTTCTAGCCTTTTGTGATATTTTTGGATATCTCTGCCTCATACTCTGTTTTTGACTACTTGGATATCCCTGACCATTGCCTGTTTTCTGACCACGAGTTTGCCTGCCATTTTGGATTGTTTGCCTATTTATTTAACATTGTGTTCTCCACCACTTCTGTCTGTGTGTGGATTCTTTCCCTCTGTCAACCCTAACAGTATGATCTGGCCAACAAGAATCCAGCAGACTTAAACCAGTGGAGGACCATTCTGGAGCAACATGGAATCATGCTGGGGAGACAACAAACACAAGTTGAGGAGGTTGGTAACACTATAGCAGTCATGTCCACAGCCCTCACCGATCTTGCTGCTAAGGTACAACAACTTCAACTCTCTCAAAACCCACCACCACTTGCTCCAGCACCAGCCTTATCATAACCCACTCCTCCAGTCTCAGAACCCCACCTGAACATTACTCAGGTGAACCTGGTACCTGCCGTTCGTTCCATTCCCAATGTGAGTTTATTTTTCAATTACAACCATCTGCTTTTCCCACAGAGTAAGCAAAGGTGGCTTATGTCATCACTCAGCAAGAGAATGGGGAACCGCAGTTTGGGAGGTCAGAGACCTTTTTTCTTTTGTTTGCAGAGGAAATGAGGAAAGTTTTTGACCGCTCAAAACACGGCAGAGAGGCGTGCTTTGAAATGCTGCATGTTCGTCAGGGAGTCCACTCAGTATCTGATTACTCTCCATCATCTTGGATTCTCTTGTGGGCCTGGCCATAGGCGTCGACTCCAGATTGCAGCAAAGTTGTAAGTGGAGGATTCCCAGACACTTCAGTAGAGCATCACGTGATGGCACCATTACTCCGTGTGTTCGGTCAGCTCATGAAGTCTTGCCATATCCACCCTCTGATCCGGAGCCAATGCAGATAAGCCCCTTTCACATTTCTGAAGCAGAGAAACAACGGAGACGCAAACTTTCAAGTTCAAACTGCTGTCTATACTGTGGGAAGTCTGGCCACTACGCTTCTTCATGTCCAGCAAAAAGACAAGGCTCATCAGTAAGACGGGGAACACTGGTGAGTCTGTTTTTTTTTAAATCCTCCTTGATTCAGTTCCCTGTTACCATAGACTGGAGAGGTAGGCAGCATCGGCTCACAGCTGTTATCAACTCTGGGGCAGATGAGAATATTACTCATGCTTCATTTGCCACTCGATGGAAACTGCCGCTTCACCCTTTAGACCCGCCTCTTGTGGCCATCTCTTTAGTTGGGAGAAAGCTTACTGACACAACCCATGTGATCCCTCCTGTGTCTCTTGTTTCAGGCAACCATCGTGGACAAATAAGTTTCCACATCACTGAGTCACCATATGCTCCAGTCGTTCTTGGTAAACCCTGGTTGAAGAAACAACCCTTATTGACTGGGTAAAGAACAAGATTTTGGGCTTGAGTTTATCCTGTTTGTCCTCCTGTCTCCACCAAGCTCATGTACCAGCTTCACAACTAATAGTTCCCCCCAGGAGAATTCCCTGACCTGTCTGCTGTCCCCACTGTTCCTTGACCTGTCTGCTGTCCCCACTGAATACAAAGCAGTTTTAAGTAATTCCGGGCCGTTACTATGCCCCCTCATCGGCCTTATGACTGTGGCATTGACCTCATACCTGGTAAGGCGGCTCCACCTAGGATTCTCTTTCCCGACCCGAAACTCAGGCCATGGAGAAATACATTCAGGAGTCCTTGACTGCTGGCATAATTTGACCCTCATCCTCCTGCAGGGACCGGATTTTTTATTTTTTTTGTTTGTTTTGGGGTTTTTTTTGTTTTGTTTGTTTGGGTTTTTTTTTTTTGCCAAGAAGGATGGCTCTCTCCGACCATGTATTGACTAACGAGGCCTCAATGACATCACTGTCAGTGATAGGTATCCCCTTCCCCTCATGTCATCTGCATTTGAGCTACTCCATTGATCATCTGTATTCACTAAATTGGATCTCTGTAATGGTTCGGATCCGAGAGGGGTATGAATGGAAGACGGAATTTAACACACCTATGGGACACAAGTACCTTGTAATGCAATTTTGTCTCATTAATGCCCCTAGTGTCTTTCAAGCCCTAGAAAATGATGTTTTCAGGGATATGATAAATTTGTCTTTGTGTATTTGGATGACATTTTAATCTTCTCTCACTGAACATGTCTGCCAGGTCCTCCAACGTCTATTAGAGAACTTGAAGTTTCCATGAAGGCAGAGAAGTGTGTTTCACCACAGCTCTGTCTCCTTCCTGGGGTACGTCATCTCCACCGGTGCCATAGAGATGGACCAACAGAAGGTGAAAGCATTTATTGACTGGCCTCAGCCTACAACCCGCCGTGAGCTGCAATGTTTTTTAGGGTTTGCCAATTTCTACCGATGTTTCATTAGAAATTGTAATAACCTGGCTGCCCCTCTCTTGGCCCTTACCCCTATTTCAGCTTGGTTTGTTTGGTCTCCAGCTGCAGAAAAGGCCTTTCAAGAACTGAAGAGACACTTTACACTAGCTCCTATTCTGACACAACCTGATCCTGATCATCAGTTCATTATGGAGGTGGATGCCTCAGATTTGGGTGTTGGTGCCATCCTTTCTCAGCGCTCCACCCAGGATGATAAGGTGCACCCTTGTGCTTTATTTTTTTTCCCAATCGCCTTACTTCATCTGAAAGTAATTATGACCTTGGCAATAGGGAACTGTTGGCAGTTAAGTTGGCTCTGGAGGAGTGGTGACACTGGCTGGAGGGTTCAAAGTTCTGTTTCTGGTATGGACATATCATAAGAACCTCGAATACATTCGGACTGCCAAACACTTGAATTTCCATCAAGCTCATTGGTCGCTGTTCTTCTCACTGTTCAATTTTACTCTGTCCTATTGTCTTGGAACCAAGAATAGCAAGCCAGATGCCCTCTCTCGCATATTCTCCTCTCAAGACAATAATGGAGAACTGGAGAAAATACTCCCCGATCACAGCATTGTGGTGACAGTTCAGTGGGACATAGAGTCTCTGGTTGAGTCTGCCCAATCTGATAATGCAGCCCCTAATTAATGTCCTATTAACTGTCTTTTTGTGCCTATGTCTGTCTGTTCTCAGGTCCTGCAGTGGGGCCACTCCTCCCAACTCTTCTGCCACCCTGGAGCAAGACATACTCAAGCCTTCATCTGCAGGAGGTTCTGATGGCCTACCATGGGGGGGAGTGTCCGCAAATTTGTCTCTGCCTGTTCCATTTGTGCCCGTAGTAAGACCTCTACACACACTGCATCTGGCCTGTTGCAGCCTCTGCCTATACCCAAGAGACCCTGGTCCCACATTGCCTTGGATTTTGTTACTGGCCTTCCTCTGTCAGATGGTAACACCGCTATACTCACTGTTGTTGATCGCTTTTCTAAGTCTGTGCACCTTATTCCTCTGCCTAAACTCCCCTCTGCCAAGAAGGCTGCCGACCAGATGATGGATCATGTATTAAAATATCATAATTTACTGTGGACGTGGTTTCTGATAGAGGTCCACTGTTTGCGTCACACTTCTGGAGAGCCTTCTGTACACTCATTGGTGCTTCTGTTAGTTTATCCTCAGGATTCCACCCACAAAGCAATGGCCAGACGGAGAGGGCTAATCAACACCTGGAGACAACCTTGTGGTGCATGGTGTTTGAAAGGCCATCTTTCTGGAGGTGTCAGCTGCCCTGGGTAGAATACTCTAACTTCCTCCGTTCTGCCACCACAGGCCTGTCTCCCTTCGAGTTTTGTCTCGGATACCAGCCCCTCTGTTTCCCACTCTAGAGGAGGAGGTCGGAGTACCGTCTGCCCAGGCCTTTGTTCGTTGTTGTCAGACCTGGAAGAGAACACAGATGGCCCTGCGACATGCTTCAACCAGGATGAAGCACCAGGCAGATTGACACAATTCCAAGGTGCCTCCCTATAGTCAGGGTCTGCGCATCTGGCTCTCTACCTGGGATCTGCCCCTCAAGGTGGACTCCCGGAAATTGGCTCCCCGTTTTATTGGTCCATACCCTATTGTGAAGGTTAAGTCCTGCTGCTGTGTGGCTTAAGCTCCCCCCAACCCACTGCCACATCCACCCCACCTTCCACGTTTCCAGGATTAAACCTGTCCATAGTAACTGGCTCTGCCCAGTTTCCAAGCCCCCTTCCCCTCCACAGCTCTTTGATGGCTCTTGGTGGACTGGGAGGGTTATGTTTTTGACTTCTTGGATATCTCTGACCATGATTTTTGCCTGCCGTTTTGGATTGTCTGCCTATATATTAAACATTGTGTTCTCCACCAGTTCTGTCTGCATGTGGATCCTTTCCCTCTGTCAAATCAACACATTCATTTTTCAATAATTCTGCAAACAATTTCCAAGTAGTCATGTTTGCAAACCACTCCCCAATCTCACTTTCATTTGCCATGGAGGTTTGAACACTACTTAAAATTTTGAGGAATCTTTCGACAAACAGGTCTTTTTACCAAATGGTCTGTAAAAACTCACCATAGTCACCAACTGTTCTTTGTGGTCATCAACTATTCTTCAATCATTCACCTCCTTCAGGAATTTGCCAACTTGCTGAAGAACACTTTCAGAGTACCTGGTATATAGTTTCTGAACTCTTCATATAGTTGGAAAATGTCTGTGGTCATGACTGTCAGGTGACCATGATACTATACTGTATAATGGCGACACTGAGAGAATTGGGCAATAATAGGAGAACACTTGGCACAGTCGGCACATTCTGCAAAATGTTGCTGATGATTCACAGGCATTTACCAACTGTTTGTCAACTATTTACCAGAATATTAGAAAGTCGTAAATAAATTGCCAATAAGTATCTCACTGGCTGACGAATACTTGGTGAATACCTCAAAGTCATTAAAAAATGCAACCCACTAATTTAACGATGAGTGTGATACTCAGCTTACACTTATTTTTTTGATCCATTTAGAGGTATAATAACATTATATACATTGGGACCCCTGTATCCGCAGTTATTCATGGTTTACCACAGGTCAAAAACATAAAATACAAAAATCTGAATGCCACTCATGAGAGAGAGACATTTACAGCATTTGGCTGACACAATTATCTAGCGCAACTTACATTTATCATTATTATACAACCAAGCAATTGTGGATTAAGTGCCTTGCTCAAGTGCCCAACAGTGGCATCATGGTTGTACTGGGGATTGAACCCCCAACCTTCGGACGAGTAACCCAGAGCCTTAAATACTGAGCCACTACCACCACAGAGAGAGAGAGAGACCACATTCACATAACTTTATTACAGTATTGTAATCACCAATGTTTGTCTGCGAGCAAAATCCTGACCCCACCCCCACCCCTTCATGCACAGATTTTCACCAGACTTGGTGGGTACACTTCCCTACCTGAGTCCCAGAGATCGTTTGATTTTAGAATGTCTGGGTCAAGGTCAGAGCAAGGTTACAAAATTTTGAAGATAGAGCGCTTATAACTGAAATGAATGCAGATAAATATGCAGTTCCTATGGAACACCAACAGGAAACAATATATGGACTTTCAAATGAAACAATGACCTTTGATCTTCAGTGAACTTGAAAGGTCAAACCCGCAGCCATCTCGTAAATCTGTCAAACGAGATTTATTTTCGCACATCCAGGTATTATCGAACATACTGCAAGACGAGTACATGAGTAATTATAACCACTACCCATGGAGGTAGTTTACACTCTCTGATTGTCTCTCTAGGTGTTCATGTCTTTGTCATTTATAAATTAAATTTGAGGCTGAGCTCTTAGTTCCACAGTTTTCAGTGTTCCTGGAACTTATCTCCTGCTGATAGTGGGGTCCCACTGTATCAAATAACTGATTATCATTATATTCTAATCACCAAAAAGATTCATGGACACCAAATTTTTCTCAAACAAACACTCTTACCTTAAAGATGTTGTACACGTCGACTTTTCCAAAAGGAATATAACGAAATGATCTCTTCACTCTTTCAAACAAGAAAGGTGGGGATGTCCCACAATCATTATCAATAACATTGTAGGGGTAACCTGATAACATCTGGACAGGCAGCATGTCGAACACCTGGAATAATGGCATGAAGTCATTCCACATTATTATGTTTGGTATTGTGGTCAGTTTAAAACACTACATTAGGACTAAATAATTCTCTACAAATAACCTGTTGCTATAGTAACAGACAGGGTGTGTATTAAAGATAAGTACGTTTTAAAAATTAAAAAGTAATCAAATGTATTGTGAGATGAGTCATATTTACGTAGGGGTTTATGTTGTGATATATTCCATATTAAATTTAAATAGATTTTATTAACTGTAGAATATTCTAGTAATTTTAAAAAGTAGATTCTATTGATTTTAGAATGATTCTATTGGTTTTAAAGTGTTTTTATTGATTTTAAAATTATTTTAATCATGTAAAAATTATTAAACTGATTTTATAATGTTTTATTGATTTTTAAGTTATTTTTGTGATTTTTAATCTGTTGATTTTAAAATGATTTTGCTACCACTGATGACACACTGCATGGAAATGTTTATTAATATTAATATTATACGTTTGTCAAATTTTTTATTTATTAAAGTTTTTAACTGAACTGTATGGAAAATAATCTGATTCCAATTTTCTTTGCTTACTAAAGAATTGAAAATTGTAATCAGATTATTTTCCATAGAGTTAAAAACTTGTTTTTACACTTTTCTTTAAAAAAAAAAGACAAATTGTTTGACAAACGTATAATATTAATATTAATAAACAATTCCATGCAGCGACACATTGGTCATTATTGTTTTGAAATTAAAAACAGAGGAACATTCTTCCAGCTGTACTGTAATTTTCAGCCTGATCTTTAACAGTCCCGGGTCTTGACCTTACACACCCTCATTAAAACACGCTGAATGACTGAAATGATGAACCTTTTGTAGGTTTGAACTCACAGATTCGATGCTGAGTTCCTTCTCTGGTTGCAGAAGAAGAAGACTCTTATCAATGGCTTTCACTGAACACAGCGAACCTGGAGCAGCTTTCACGGTCAGTGACGTCTTAACACCAGGAAGCTCAGAAGGAGACGAGAAATTCAGAGACACCTGAAAAACAATCAGGACAAAAAATAACTCAATGAAAGTAAACCTCTTGTTAGGTTATAAATATATAAAAATAAAGTGTGTGTGATTGGGGGGGTTTGGCATCACGTTGATTCCTTCATTCACTCATTCAATAATCTGCTTAATCCTACTAGGGTCGTCGGAAGCTGAAGCCTATCTCAGCCATCACTGGGTGAAGGTGGGGTGCACCCTGAACAGCTCACCAGTCTATCACAGTACATAAACTATTCACACCCACACTCACACCTAGGAGCAATTTGAAACAACCAATTAGCCTAATGTGCATGTCTCTACTCTTGGAGGAAACCGGAGTTCCCAAAGGAAACCCACATAAGCACATGAAGGAATCTGCCAACTCCACACAGGAGCGCCCATGCAGAGCCCAGGACTTGAACCCAGACATTCTTGTTGTGAGGCGCTTCTCCTGACTGACTTATAGTTTTATCTCATTTATAAATTTGAGGGTTATTGGGCTCAATGGCCCAACAGTGGCAGTTTGGTGGTACAGGGGCTTGAATCCATATCCTTCTAAACAGTAACCCAGAGACTTAACCACTAAGCCATTTATCAGAAACCACTACTCATCACCCTGAACGCACTGTGAAACATGGTGGTGCTAGGATCGTGTCTTGGGGTGGCTCATCAGCAAGTATCAGGAACCTGGTCGAGGTGTAAGATAAGATGGTTTGAGACAAATATTTAGAAAACCTGGTCCAGTCTACAAACCACTTGAAGACAGTAAAGCTGAGCATATCAAATGTGGACAAAGAACAGAGTCAGCAACTTAATAATACAACTTAATGAAAAAATATTCTGACCTTGTTCTTCAAACATGGCTGAACGGGGAAGTTCATGCTGTCTGCTACGGCCTCACCGCTGGAAAGGAGCGTGTACATGACCACCTGAGCGACCGGGGGCAACTTGTCCACATTCTGCAGGAGTAGAACCACGGTTCCCTTGGTCTCTGTACAAAAAAGAAAACGGAACACAACCAACATATTATTGTTTAAACAATTTATAACCTTATCGTAATATGAATGTCAGCTACAAGCTGCCGCTAATATTGAATTAAGGATCTACAGCGTTTATTATTATTACATATGATACATTCTGTGAGATTGTTACCTTCACCAGGAGGTTACCGTTTTTCGCCTGTGTTTGTGTGTTTGTGTGCAAAATAACTCAAAAAGTTATTCACAGATTTGGATGAATTTTCTTTCTAGAGTAGAGTGCGGTACAAGTAACAAGCCATTACATTTTGGAGGTGAGCTGTGCATGAAGTCACGCCGAAAAACATGCTGAAATTCATAACAGCTGAGTATTGTGAGTGACCTTATAACCAGGCGGAGGTTTGCGCTCTCTGAGTGCTTCTAGTTTTAGACTGCTTACAAACCTCGTCCCAGTCTGAGAGGCACCAAAAGACGTCCTTGCTGAACCACATGTCCTCTGGACATCACCTACAGAAAATAGAAAATTCTTTATTGAATTCTTCAATTCTCTAGTAAAAAAGCAGAACGTAGGAAGACATTAATTAATACACTCTTTGTTCTTTAATGTCCAGTATACAGGGAATTTTAAATATATAATGTGTTATAATACATTCACTAAATAGGGACTCGATCCCAGGACATTCCTACTGATAACTACTACGCCACCGTACCGCCCGTCAGTTACTTATAAAAATAATCTTCAGTTGCAGGTTTATTAATTGCCAAGGAAACTAACATCATGTGTTAGAAGATTCCTTGCTTATAAAATTAACATCATGTTATAATGTCATCAAGAGATCCCGACGTACCATGTAGTAGAAGAACCGGGTCCTCCACTGAAATATGGATCTGGATGGTCTGAATGAGTTGTCATGTATCACGTACCGAGCCAGCACGTGCGCGTATTTATAGCAGCTGAAAGGCGTCGAGCTCTTCTTCAGTTCAATAAAGCTCTGGCTTTTGGAGTAGAACGGCTGAAGCCAGAGGTAGGCGCCGGGGTAGTACGGGGTGAGCTTATCATTCACATATTCCACTGTTCTCTTTTCATACTCCACCTAAAAAATACGAAACAAACAGATATTAAAGCACCATGACATGAAACCACAGTGCTGCTGAGTTCTGGATTGTGATTGGTCAGAAGCTGATGATTCATTTTCTGATGGTGGGGCAGCTGCAAATCACAGTGTTATATCAATGCACTCGTTCTGCGTATAATATTAACAGAAGGAGTCTCCAGTGTCTGCGCCAGGTAACCGTCAGATTTCCGAAATCTTTAGGACAGTGAAGTTTACATTAAGACATTTTTACCTTATAGAGACTCCAAAAACACTTGATCTTTTATGATTAAATAGAATTTTCTAACAATTCATTTCATTTCATTTCATTCGCCGAACCACTTTATCCTTTAGCCCTGTGACGGCCTGGCGAGCTGTCCAGGATGTACCCCGTCCTCGCCCAGAGTCAGCTGAGATGGGCGCCAGCCTCCCCACAACCCTAATTAGGATTACGCGGCTTAGAAAATGAACGAACAAACTTTATCCTTTAATAGGGTCACGGGAAGGCCGAAGCCTATCTCAGCCTACTCCAGGCGAAGGCGGGGTACACCCTAAACAACCTTGCCAGTCAGTCACAGACCAACACATACAACCAGTCACACTCACACTCACACTTTGTAACAGCCAGTTAGTCTAATGTGCATGTCTTTGGACTGTAGGAGGAAACCGGAGTCCCTGGAGGAAACCCACACAAGCTGAAGAAGAACATGCAAATTACACACAAAAACACCCTTGCCAAGCCCGGGACTCGAGCCCAGGACCTTCCTGCTGTGAGGCGGACATGATAACCACTACACCACCATGCCGCCTTTTAACAAATAATTTTTAAATATACAAATTTATATATGAGAAATTTGGGGTTATAAATAAGTCTTTATCAACCAGAAGGTCTTTTCTTTTCATGTGAATAAAAACTCCACCCACCTTTAGAGACACATCCTGCAGACCCCATGATGCAGTGGGGTAGTTAAACGCTGCGATCCCTTTGTCATTTGTAATTAGGGTTCGAACCAAATCTTCCTGACCGAGACTTAGTGTCAGATACACTGGTTTCCTTTTCACAGGCTCAGAGTTCGGTCCGGTCACTTTAATCTAAAGAAAAAGAACCAAAATTTAAAGGACACATCAGAATCAAAACATCCTTCATTCCTTCATTCAGTTATCCATTTGCTGAACAGCTTAATCCTGCAAAGGTCACAGGAAGGGAGGAGCCTATCTCAGACAGTCCATCAAAGGGCCAACAAATACACAACCTCTCACCTTCACACTCACACCTGGGGGAAACTAGGAAAAGCCACTTAGCCTAATGTGCATGTCTTTGGACTGTGTCTAACACTAAAGTAAGCAGTGAGGGCGTTTAGATTATAATTACCGTTCCTTCATACATCATTCCAGGCTTAAATATCATTGGTGAATCCTCAAATGATAGCGTGACAATATTAGTTGTTATACTGGAGCTTCCCGAACCCTTCATGATCAAATCTACAAAATAAATAAACAGAAAAATATTACGTTTCTGCTTCAGCCAAAAACAACATAAATGCAGCTGGTGATGTGTGAGCCAGAGGTTTATTTCATTTTGCAGCTGGAGTGACATGCGGTTTAGAGCGTGACGCTACACTGTTTAGATACATTATCCTATTTTTTTTTTTTTTTTACTTTTTGCAGGTTAAACCCAATTCATTAGTAATGATAGTAATAATAACAAATCAATAACAGTAAGAAATATATTTGTATTTTGTGTATGTGGATATTTAGGATATTTTTAACTGAATATGAATTTTGTTTTATTATTTATTATTTATTGTGTGTTTGTTTGTTTGTTCCAATCCAAAATAATCCACCTTTATATAAAAAACAACACCAGTTGATACAAAGTGCTGTACAGAGGTAAAACATATAAACAATTAAATACATATAAAACAATAGATTGATAGATAATAAAATAAGTAGAAATACAGAAATAAGAAACCATTAAACCAAAACAGATAAAGCCCTCAGGAGTTCGCAAAGGCCAGGGCGACTAAATGGGTTTTAAGAGAAGATATAAAAATGGATAACGAGGTGGCTTGTCTCACATAAAGGGGCGAGTCATTCCACAATCTCGGTGCTGCAGCAGCGGAAGCTCGGTCCCCTCTGTGTTTACGCTTGGATTTCAGCACACTTAGGAGCAGTTGATCAGCCGACCTGAGTGTGCGGGTGGGTCTATATGGCTGAAGCAGCTCCGAGAGATAGGAAGGGCCAAGGCCATTGAAAGGTTTAGAAGTAAATAAAAGAATTTTAAAATGAATCCTAAAATGTATGGGCAGCCAGTGGAGTGAGGCTAAAATGGGTGAAATGTGCTGGAAGTTTTTCGTGCCTGTTAATAAACGTGCAGCAGCGTTTTGGACGATCCGGAGACGAGCGATGGATGACCCACTTATCCCCAGGTACAGTGCATTACAATAATCCAGCCGAGTGGTAACAACGGCACGGATTACAGTCTCACAAATGCTGCCTAGAGAGATTTGGCTTTATTTTAGCCAGTTGCCTCGGATGGGAAAAAAAACTAGACTGTTCACTTACTCATTTATTTATTTGCCTAAATTTACGGTATTTAGCAGACGCCCTTAACCAGAGCAACTTACATTTATTATTTTTGTACAACTGAGCAATTGAGAGTTAAGGGCCTTGCTCAAGGGCCCAAGAGTTGGCAGTTTGGTGCTACTGGGGCTTGAACACCTGACCTTTGGATCACTAACCTAGAGTGTTTTGAATTTCCCCTTTAGGGATCAATAAAGGATTATCTTAACCAAAAATAATTTTTACTTTTTTTTTTTTTTTAACTTGGAATAAATGTGTCAAGATCAAATCCTAAGGGTTATTATTATTATTATTAACATTACTTATTATATTATTATTATATTATTTAAGGGTTGATTTTAAGAATCTCTTACCAGTGCCGTATTCTTGCACTTCACTTTGAACATCAATCATTTGTTCATATCGAGAATCTGTCATCGCATATTCATTCAGATTTAAAGTAAATTGTCCACATCCCATGTTGTCAGTCTAAAGTTAAAACAACAACAAGAAAAAAAGCAGTTTATTAGTCATCCGTAGTCATGATTTCACTACTGATGCGTAAATACTGTGAATAACGTCATGGAGAGTTTAGACAGCTTTCACTGTCTATGATGAGAGGCATGTAAAAGAACCATTGCTGATTTTCGTCAAGAGTAGGCTGCATAGCCGTCAGCGT
>JBCNYH010000012.1:5066903-5076982 GCA_039654325.1 Tandanus tandanus | reverse complement strand
GCTGAGATGGGCGCCAGCCTCCCCGCGACCCTAATTAGGAATAAGCGGTTCAGAAAATGAATGAATGAATGAGTTTAGACAGAATTCTTCAGGAGTTGAACAGGAAGGAAGATTTTAAGGAGCGTTCACATGTACAGTAACACTGATGTAAAATATTACAGCTGCATTTTTATAAAGAATGTTAAAGGGAGCTCTAAACAAGAGCACTCAAAGAGTGCAAAGCTCCACCAAGCCAAAAAAATAACGAAAAAGTACACAGCACCCCCTGCTGGGCCTGCTGTAATATCACACTTGCAAAAAATTCATCTCACAATGTTAAAGAATCTTTAAAAAAATTCCTGGATCCAAAATTGGATCCGGCTCATGTCCAAAATCTTACAGAGCCTTCCTTGTCCAAAGCCCCCCCTCTGGTAAAAGGTTCATGAAAATGTGCAAATAATTTTATGCGTAAACCTGCTAACAAACACACAAACTGCATGTAAAGCATATTCTGCTTGGCGGAGGTAAAATAAAAAATAAAAAATTGGGGGTTTTTTCTTGATTTTGGGAGGTTTATAGAAAGCAGACCGACCTCCGTAGTATAATTTTTGCAGATGTCTGATAGCTGTTCACTTGATGATCTGAACCACTGGAAAGTGTTATGGCAGACAACAGCCGTCACCATACCATCAACCGGCTTCCCGTACGTATACCTACAGAAAATAGAAAACAGAATAATACGATTGTAACATTATAAATACGTTTGTTTGGGTTAAAAAGACTAATTGTACTTTTTTTTAACCATAATAAAAAAGTCTTATTTTAATTTTTTTATGTTTTGAAAAATGTTCTAATATTATTTTAGGTAATATTTATATTATAGATTTTACTACATTCACAGAACCCACACTAAATCGGCTTCACAAATATTTTTAGCGACAAATCAGCTCCAAAACCACTTCGGTGTTTTAAACACAATTATCCTGTGTCACAGACCCACTTCCTGATTAACTCATTTCCCAGTGTGCATTGCACACACCTGGGATGCAGTAGTAAGCGCAATCAGGAAGTGGATAAATGGCGTCCTTCTATGGCCGGCAATCTACGGAATGTTGTTCCATGCTGTGGCCGTCACAGGTTCTACAGGGTCTTTCTTTATCTTCGTTCCCATGTTGAGCTCGCCGACTATGCACCTGTGTTCCCGTTTCCTGTTTTGTTCCTATTCTTCCTGCAACTGCGCCTGTGTCTACATCTCCACCGATAACATCCTGATTTTTATTACTCCTTTACATTACGTTTCTCCTCCTGATACAACATGGCTGTCCAGCACGAACTTTCTAATATAAAATTACTCTAAAAAGATTTTTAAGCTTTTCAGATCAGGCATAACCCGCCTTCACTTAAATTTGGCTGATATAGGCTCCAGCCTCCCTGAAAAACATCTGCCTTGCAGCAAAAGGTCCTCGGTTCGAGTCCTGGACTCAGCGAGGGTGTTTCTGTGTGGAGTTTCCATGTTCTGCCCGTGCTTGGATGGGTTTCCTCCAGGGATTGCAGTTTCCTCCCTCAGTCCCAGGGGTGGGTGGCATGGTGGTGCATGTCCGCCTCACAGCAAGAAGGTCCTGGGTTCGATTCCTGTTCTCCGTTGTTTTTGTGTGTAGTTTGCATGTTCTCCCTGTGCTTGCGTGGGTTTCCTCCGGGTACTCCAGTTTCCTCCCACAGTCCAAAAACATGCACAGTAGGCTAACTGGCTGTTTCAAATAGCCCCTAGATGGAGTGTGAATGGTTGTGTATGTGTTGGCCCTGCGATGGCCATGCGAGCTGTCCAGGGCGTACCCCACCCTCGCCCAGAGTTGGCTGAAATGGGCGCCAGCCTCCCCGCGACCCTAATTAGCACGATGCGGCCTAGAAAATGAATGAATGAGTCCCAAGAACATGCAGATTAGGCTAACTGGCTGTTCCAAATTGCATCTAGGTGTGAGTGTAAGTCTGAATGGTTGTGTGTGTGTTGCTCTGCCCTGAGTTGGCGGAGATAGGCTCCAGCTTCTCTGTGACCCTAGTTGCCAGTTAGGCAAATAAATGAATGAATAACGATCAGGCACAATAGAAATTATTAGCTAACTTGTGTTAGCAGTTCCTGTAGCAAGCGAACGGAGTGCAGTACGGTCATGTGCATGTGCGTTTTTGTGACACCGAAACGCGTGCGTGTGCAATTTTACAATGGATCAAATTAGTACACATCAAATTCTGTGTAAAACTCCAGAAATCAGCAACGGAGACCTTTGAAACGCTTTAGCAAGCATACGACAATGAAGCAGTGAGCTGGCCGAGGTGTTTTGAATTGCATGTGTGCGTCATGAGGGACAGAAGATCCTCCTCTGTCACTGACTGCCCCTCTTGAAGCACGAATGGCACCTTAAAACACCTAAACCTCAGAGAAATGTTAATATCTCATCTAGTGGTATTGATTTCCAATAAATCCACACCTGATTTGGAGAGATGTGAAAGTACACTGAGTACTGTACACTTACTTTGCACACACTTTCAGCGTAGCAGATGTGTCCAGGATGGTTACGACTGAAGGAAGATCTACTGTCACTTCAAACTTCGGCAACACTGTACGAGAGAAGAAAGAGTGTTGTTGTGCAGGGAAAGATCATTTGTTTAAATCAGGGGTGTCAAACTCATTTTCGCCGAGGGCCACATCCCTAAATTTCGAGGTCATCGAAGACAGAATAATCACTCAACACGCCTTCAAAAGTGCGATGAAATCTGCATGGCCATATTATTTGTTTACGCGCTTGTCCTTTTTTGCTTTATTCGCTTTCCTTTTCTGACAATGCTTGACATTGACAAGCTAGCAAGTTATTAACGGCTAGCTGTTTACTTGAAATAGGTTTTCTCCACCTAGTGGATGGAAGATGAATTACATTTAATGGCAATAATCGATGCAAATCATGTATGATAATCATATACTTTAAAAGTTCTCACGGGCCACATAACGTGAGGACAGGCCGGATTTGGCCCACGGGCCTTGACTTTGACACCTGTGATTTAAAGAAAAAGAAATATTTCACTTCACTGTACTATTTTATTCTGATTGCTAAAAAGCTTTGGGTGTAAATGGTGTCAGTTTAGCAGTGCACAACAGGGTAGAGGGTACAGCAGTGATCACAGGGGTCCAAGCAGTGCTTCTTGTCAGGCTTGTAAAGGTTTATGTAAAAGTCTAGAAACCTATAAAACCATGCATTAGTTTTTTCCCTTAATATTCTGGATAGAACCGACATGTAGCATGTAGAACATATAACATATACGTCGAGAGCGAGTGGAATAACACTGTGAGAAATATAGCATTTTTTGTTATTTTATTCATTCATTCATTTGCTGAACCGCCTAATACTACTATGGTCGCAGGGAGGCTGGAGCCTATCTCAGCCGACTCTGTGTGAAGGCGGGGTACACCCCAAACAGCTCGCCACACCACCACAGGACAAGACACACAACCATTCACACTCACACACACACACACACACACACACACCTAGGGTCAATTTGAAACAGCCAGTTAGCCTAATGTGCATGGCTTTGGCCTGGCGGAGGAAACGGGAGTACCTGGAGGAAACCCACGCAAGCACAGAGAGAACACGCAAACCCCACACAGAAACATGACAGGATTTACACCCAACTCGGGAAGGATGTAGAAATTCCAGCACTTTTTATACAGTGTGTGTATTTGGGAATTATTGTTGTTCTTTTTGATTTATAGATATGCTGTATTAATCCCGCAAGGGAAATTTTGACTTCTGCATTCAACCCATCCAAAGTGAGCACACACACACTCGGAGCAGTGGGCTGCCACATATTGCAGCGCCCGGAAAGCAGTTGGGGGTTCGGTGCCAAACCCTCTTCTCGACCATTAACCCCTTGTTTTGTTGTACAGTCTGACTCTCTGCTACTTTATTCTCATAGAGTTTTCTTGGAAGAGTTTTTTTATTTTTTTTACAGCATACGTTGCCAGGTCTTTGCCAAACACCCCACAGCACATGGTATACCCAGACTGTCACCAATCCGAGTATCTGAGGGGATCTGACAGCATCGGGACGTTCACAGGGTAAATGGAGGGCTTTCTCTGGGAATTACGTCTTTAGATTAACTTTAGTTTAATCCCGTTCAGGATTATGTAATATAGTAGAGCATTCCACTTCTCAGGTTAGTTTTAAAGCATGTATCAGATGCCCCATCCAAAGAGTTTAAAGCCTTTGGCTGAATGTGACACACCTATACACGTCAGAACCCATCCTGGTTATTTTTATAACATCAATAAATACAATAAATAAATAAATAAATAAATAACCAGTTACACCAGCAGCTGTACACACCCAGACTGTAGCATTAGGGTCAAAATCATGTCCCCGATTCCCTTCTCCATACTGTTCCTTCCCATCATTCTCTCGCAGAGTTGAGGTCCCATCTGCTCATGGGACACTTCTGATAACCTCTAATTGATTCCTCCTTTTTTTTTTAAGGCGTATCGATGGCGTACATCGTGGGGAAACTTTCCATATTTAGTCTGGTGCAGTGTTCTCTCGGTTGTTGACATTACACACCTACCTCCTGGAGAATGTTGTTCATCCGGTCAGCTGTTGCAAAATGTTTATCTTCACCAGAACAAAGGTTCTTTTATCCACCAGAGCTTTTTTTAGTGTTCACTGTAGTGGATGCCTGTTCTGTGACGGGTTTAATTTGATAATTAGTTTAATGATAATGTGCCTGACTGTCAGTGACATATTTGGAAAATTAACCACAACAGATTCAAAATGCCGCGGGCTCGGCGAGTGCGTTTCTGTGTGGAGTTTGCACGTTCTCCCAGTGCTTGCATGGGTTTCCTCCAGGTTTCAGTGTGTGTGCGTGTGTGTTGTCCCTGCGATGGTCTGGCAAGCTGTGTATGATGGTGCCCAGAGTTGGCTGAAATAGGCTCCAGCCTCCCTGTGATTCTAATGGGATTAACTGGTTCATTGAGTGAATGATTGAGATTGTAAATGCAAACCGCATGCTTTATATTATCTCTAGACGTGTTATCTGCTTTCATATGAGTGAAGCAATGCAGGAATAACACACACTGACCATGTGTATCTTATACAGTAATAAAAATAAACTGAGGCTGACCGTAGTCCTTGACTTCGAAGGTTTCTTTTATTTCTTCGTTGTTCTTGTCCCAGGCGGTGATGACATAAAACCCATTGGTCGCCTCCGAGTTTAGGGGATACGACAGATCTACAAGGCCGCTGTTTGTGGAGACGTTCAGCCACTGACCAATACGGTTCGAGTTCGGGTCCTGAAAATGAACGTCAAATAAAGAACACAAGATCATCAGCTCTAAAAAGTCCATTAATTCAGAAATGGCGTTTCATTTTTTTTTTATTCTCTGTTTCCTGGGACTTTAAAATAAGAGCATGGAATTATATGTAAGCAGTAAATGTGCTTATTTATTCTAAATTTTATTAGAAATGCATAAAGTTCTTAAATAATGAGTGTTGCTCAGGGGGTCGTACCGCCAGTTCAATTGTTGGAAACTGAAAAACAAGAAGAAAAACAGTGAGATGGTGTAGAGTGAACGTTTACATATAATAATGCTTTCTGTGAGTTCTGATTTTATAAATCATTAAAAGCTATATTTATAATAATTCCACAATAATTCAGGCACTGAATGGGGTGGTATTTTTAAAAATGCAAAAATAAACCATAAATATCTCATTTCCTTGCTTTCCTTATGTTTCTTTGTCATGTATACTAAAACAATTATCCACCTCGGGTTCAGTGGATATCACTCAACAGTCCTGATATCCAGCGATATCCACCTCGCCTTGGGTGAATATTGTTCTCGAGTATTTTTTTAGCTTTTGACTTGGAGTTATTTAAAATTTTCAATGAATTTTCATTTATCTAAACGTTTCTCAAAATGTTTAATACCATTTGCTTTTATGTATTCGTTTACCAAGCAGTTTCATGAAATTTCATAAAAACAAATCACAGCTATCGTTATAAATGAATAAGCCCTTTACTGTCATTAAAAATAAAATTCCCCTGTATTGAGAGAAATGATAAAGGTTTTCGTACCGTCTGATTGTAGGTGTAGAAATTGGTGTCGAGAGAGACGATGCGGAACTTCACTGCAGGGAAGAAAAAGATCAGTTCATTCCTGAACTGAAATAAAGTACAGACACATGAAATGCTTCAAGGCTTTAACCTGGAAACTTTTAAAGTACAGGATGAATGTTTCTGAATGCAGGATTGTGATTGGTCAGGACGTGTAGATTCGTCTTCTGATTGTGACACACAGCTTTATTTTAACCTCCCAATAAAGTTAATAACGGACTTAAAGAAGCCCAGTCCCTGTGTGTGTTTTATCTTTTATTATCAGTTCGTTTTGAATGAATATAAAGGTTTCCGGGTGAAAGCACCCCAGCTCACGGTCTTAGTATCTCTTATTCACCCTCTCTACATCTTGTTTTGGTTCTGCATCTGTTAACAATCACAGTAACGAGGCGGCGTGACCGAAGGAACGATCTTGCGCATGCGTGATAACTTTGGTAGAAAGTGGAAAAGTCTAAGATCAAATGTTAAAAAAACAGAAGAAGGGATACGATTTTAAGAGAGAGAAAAAAGATGGGGAGGTTATTAATATCATGGCGGTCGGTGCTGGAGTCACTGGCACTCGCGTACAGGAGTAAACAAATGGTTTCAGAAAGACATTGTAGCCGAATTCTTTTCATTTTCAAGAGATACTACTGTATTTTATCTTCATTTAATATACCTGGGAACTGAATGGGAAACTTTACACAGTGAAAGCGCCACATAGAAAGAACGAAAGAAAGAAAGGTAGAAAGAAAGAAAGAAAGAAAGAAAGAAAGAAAGAAAGAAAGAAAGAAAGAAAGAAAGAAAGAAAGAAATACTGTTTGTGTTTTAACAGGGAAGGAGTCTCCAGTGTCAGAGGTAAAACTTTAAATTTCTCACATCTTCAGGACAGAGGACTTTGCACATTATTTTCATTTCTTATAAACCATAATAGAGGGAATAAAGAGGGGCCGTTCAGGGACCGGCCGTTTAAAGCTGCTCTAACATAGGTGAGATCTGGAACGAACTTGTTTCACACACATTCCACAACATAAAGCTTTAACTGCTAATAATGAAACGTGTGGTGTGTTACATGTTTGTCCTGGTTTGTAGATGGGTTTGTCGGTCTCAATGAAGATCAGTTGTGCCGGCGGTGAGATGAGGATCATTGTTGTCTTGTTTTGAAATGTGGTCCACCCTTTAATCTGAATGTTTATAGATGCCACTGAATCCGCTCTTACAACTGGAACCTGGAAAAAAGAATTAAAAAATGACTCTCATTGCCAAACTGCTTTATCCTACCCAGGGTCACAGGGACGATGGAGCCTATCTCGGCCGACTCTTGACGAAAGCGAGGTACACCCTGAACAGCTCACCAGTCCATCACAGGGTGGAGCTCACTTTTGTCGCAGAATAAATATGAACACAGTTTTGTGGCAGGGGAATTATCGCACATGTCCAATGATGTGTACTGCAAATCACTTTGATATGGATATTTTTAAGATTATACATTTATCCCAGGAATAGAAACACTTTTAAACATTACATGCTGCCCCTTTAAATTGGTTTGATGATGATGTTGTGATGAGTCTGACCTGAAATGGGACGCATCGGTAGTATTCATTTACGATACGACTTTCTCTCAAAAGGGTGCTGCTGTTTTCATTGTACTCCAAGGTCGCCAGCAGTGAGACAGGCCGACTGGGACTGACCGTGACACATAATGTCTCCTTGGTGCCTCCTACAACCTTGGAGGGCACGGCCAGGAGATAAGTGCTGAATGGAGACAAAAAAAGAAGGCAAATTACATTTACATGCAATTAAATACTTTCTCTCACTCACTCACTCACTTATATGCCAAACTGGTTATTTTATATATTTTTTTAATTACTGACATAAAAACAAACTGTGTAAGGCAGAGTAAAGGCCAATTACTGCGAGCTCGCTTAATCCTACTGGGCTCACAGCGAGGCTGGAGCCTATCTCAGCCAACACTGGGCGAAGGCAGGGTTCACCCTAAACAGCTCGCCAGACCATCACAAAGCCACACTCACACCTGGGGCCATTTGGAATAGCTTATTGGCCTGCTGTGTATGTCTTTGGACTGTGGGAGGAAACCGGAGTACACGGCAAAAAAACCCGTGCAAGCACAAGGAGAAAATGGAAACCCCACACAGAAATGCCCTCGCCGAGCCCAGGACTTGAACCCAGGACCTTCTTACTGTGAGGCGGATGTGCTAACCACTTATAATATTTAACAATAACGTATTTTCCAATCTCTGTATTTCTGGTCCCCTAAAGTCTCAAGGCCATTTACCCTAAGTCCCTGTATTCCAAAGGTATTTCAGAGTCCTTTTAATGATAAAATCTTCCCAAATTCCTATATTCTCAACCATTTATATTTACAGGGCCCAATTGTTCTTAAATCTTGGTATTCCCATGTCTGGGTATTTTTAGGACCCTATTTTCCCAAATATCTGGATTCAGAAAACCTGATATCCCCAACATACTATATTTCCAAATCTCTGTACTCCAAGATCCTGATATTCCCATGCAGGACCCTATATGCCCAAATCTCTGGATTCCCAAATACTAATATTTCCAGGATCCAAAAATCCCAAATCTCTGTATTCCAGGATCCTCTATTCCCAAATCTTGATATTCCCATTGCCCTATATTCTCCGGACCCTATCATCCCTATACTATATGTAACCAGGGCCCTATACTCCCAGTCCATATATTCTCAATCCCCATAAATCCAAATGCATATCAGCCTATAGTTCATGTCTCTGGAGCCATATGGTCATGTATTCCTAAATCCATGTATTCCCAGGACCTGATCTTTTCAGGGACCCTACTGTCCCAAAGCCTTGTGTTCTGAGGTCTCCATAAGCCAGGACTATAATTCCTCCCGTCTCTATTCCCAGACCTCGCCACCCGTCACTCTCCAAGCTCAGGAGATCAGCATGATTTTTGATATTATTGAACATTGAACTATTTATTTGTTCGATTTTTAGATGTCAGATCACACCATCCTCCAAGCTGTCCAAATGAATGAAATATCGAACGCAACATAAATCTTTTGATATTGAATGTGCAAAGTTTGAGAATTACTGAAGGTTCTTACGTGTCCCCCGTGGGTCTGATGTTCAAAAAAGGCTCCTGAGGCGGTGCCTTCTTAGCTACGATGCTCGGAAAAAGCAACAAAAGTGCAGAAATCACTGCAGAGAGATGCATCCTGGTGGAGAATCTACACTCCATCACACGAGCTGTGGCAGCATAACAGTACTAATGGTATTTATTAACTTCTACCCCTCCCACATTCCCCACAAACCATTTCTTACATGTCAGTTATTGGGCGAGACATCGAGACAACACCCTGTTGGACAATTTCTCTGAGCCATGCCCTGAACATTACACATCACACTCCCCACCTTATCCATTCATCATGAGTTCTATTAGTGTTTCGTCAGGTTTATTCCTTTAAATAGCGCATCCAAAAAAAAAAAAAAAAGAAAGAACAACTTTATTTATTTTGGGGTGAATATGCATAGCCTGTGAATATTTTATTATATACAGTGTGGATATTAGTATCTGGCATAAATATTGACTAACTAACTAATCAACTAACTATATGAGTAAACTATGCAGTGCACTGATGCCCAGACAGTGTAGAGGGCCAACGTCAGAAGGTGAGTTACACCCTAAACAGCTTGCGAATACATCGCAGGTCCAACACACACACACCATCACCACCATTCACACTCACACTCACTACACTACTGTGGAATATTTCACTACGGTGGAATAACCTTCCAGTTAATGTTAAGGACTCAGACACAGTCTCTGTTTTTAAGACTAGGCTGAAAACCTACTTGTTTATTCGAGCATTCTGTTAATAGCCTTTTATTCGGTAAAGGAGCAGATCTGGGGGATCTCAGGCATAGAGAGTTCTGGTAAACTGTGATGTTGGGATGCTGTCACTCCCT
>JBCNYH010000012.1:5026583-5044670 GCA_039654325.1 Tandanus tandanus | reverse complement strand
GCACGTCGGGACAGCCCCCCTTAACGCTGTGCACGTCGGGACAGCCCCCCTTAACGCTGTGCACGTCGGGACAGCCCCCCTTAACGCTGTGCACGTCGGGACAGCCCTCTTTAACGCTGTGCACGTCGGGACAGCCCTCTTTAACGCTGTGCACGTCGGGACAGCCCTCTTTAATGCTGTGCACGTTAGGAAAACTCCTTTAATACTGTTTTGCTGCAGGTTCCTCCACCGGTGCGCACTACCCTGCTCTCTGCTATGCCTGTTATCCCGAGGCCCCCCATGGCCCCTGTGGTGCGTTTGACCCCAGGACAGGTCCTGACCCCGATGCCCCCCATGGTGCACGCTCCTCGCATCAACGTGGTCCCAATGCCCCCGACAGGGCCTCACGTCATGGCCCCCCGACCTCCGCCCATGGTGGTGCCTGCAGGTGAGACGATCAGAAGCATTGTTACCGTATTACTGGTCGACAGCTGAGATGTAAATGTCACAACACTGTGCCGTGTGTCCTATAGCATTTGTACCTGCCCCTCCGGTGCCCCAGCCACCCAGTTCTGCCCCCGCCCCCATGCCTCCTGCACACCCTCCTGTCCCCCACGAGGACGAGCCGGTGAGCAAGAAGATGAAGACGGAAGACAACCTGATGTCGGAGGACGAGTTCCTGCGCAGAAACAAGGTTAAACCACATGCACACACCCGCGACCTAGGTCATGTGACCTTGAAGTGCAGCTATCAAATAATTCTGTTATATAAATGTTTTCTTCCAAAAATAATCGTAGTGCGCTTTCTGAGTTTTTGGTGCCCCCTGGTGTCTTTCATTGGAATTACTATGTTAGTTTTCATGACATCATAATATACACACGTGTACACTGGGAACAATGTGTTACTGTCACCAGAAGGGGGCGATAATGCACCTGAAAGTTGTTGATTAAACACCAATAAAAGGAGAATACAGTAAAATCCCTCGCTCTCTTATGTGTAAATGTGTGTGTTGATATTTTTTCAGGGTCCGGTGGCGGTTAAGGTCCAGGTTCCTAACATGCAGGATAAATCTGAATGGAAGCTGAACGGGCAGGTCCTGAACTTCACACTGCCACTCACGGACCAGGTAACTCTCTCACACACACACACATACACACAGCGTTTATCAATAATACCTTGTTTTAGTTCTCACCTGAGCTTTTGTATCCATCTCCAGGTGTCTGTGATAAAGGTGAAGATCCACGAGGCCACCGGGATGCCGGCCGGCAAACAGAAACTTCAGTACGAGGTAAAATCCACGTGGTCCTTTCATCCGATCTTTCATTCATTCTTCACCCTTAAAATCACCCTTATCCAGAGTGACTTACATTTATCATTTTTATACAACTGAGGGTTAAGGGCCTTCCTGAATTGCCCAACTGTGGCAACTTGGGTGAACAGGGGCTTGAACCCATGACCTTCAGTTCAGCAATCCAGAGCCTTAACCACTGAGCCATCACTACATACCCAAATTAATCATTAGCGCTTTTGTGTTTGGGTTAAATCTCTGCTGGAAATGTTTGATATATTTACACTGAATAGATGTTTAATGTTCCAGAATAAAACTGTTTTTAAAAAAAAAAATACAAAAAGTAGGATTAAGAACGTGTTCTTGAGGTAAACGTTGGGTGACAGGATGGTGTGACAGTGCGGAGGTAGTGTACCACGTTCTTCTATAACGGCACAAAATAAAAAAAAATTCATGAATATTAAAGATAGATAGATGGGGTTTAAAGTTTGAGATTAGAATTATTGTTCTGTAACCACTAGATGGCGCCGATGCCATTAAAAACAATCATATGGATTAGCATTTATAATATAAACAACTTTCAGCACAATTTCAGGCTATAATTAAGTTTTAGGATTGATATCATGATGTGTATAATATGGTTTTGTGTGTGTGTGTGTGTGTAGGGTATATTCATCAAGGACTCCAACTCTCTGGCGTACTACAACATGAACAACGGATCTGTTATTCACCTCGCACTGAAGGAGAGAGGAGGGAGGAAGAAGTAGATTGTCTGTCTCTCTTTCCCAGTTTCTCTCTCTCTTCTTATCAGTTACACCTTATAGTAATATTGATAAATCAGTACTAGAATAAATCAGTACTAGAATAAATCAGTACTAGAATAAATCAGTACTAGAATGGTTATTATTGTAGCTGTGATTGAGTATTTAATTTTGCAGCTCATAAAAAAAGCCTTGTAGAAAGTATTTCTTTGTCTTTCTCTCTCGTTTTTGTTGTTGTTGAAGATTTTACTTAATTGAATCTGTCACCGCAGAAACTCTGCAGTACTGAAATGCTGATGGGATGTTTGATGTCGGAAAGCAAAACTCAATAAATTTAAGACTCAGAATTGTGTTGGTCCTTTTTTCCCACCCGTCTAACGGAGTACTGGACCTGAAGCGATGCTGTACTGAGAAACGTATCAGAACATGACACTCACTGACGTTCTTCTGAAAGCCGAGTACCTGAGATTTACTCGACGAACTTCCTGCTATTAGAAAAAGTGAAGCTGAGTTCTGGACTGTGATTGGTCAGAAGGTGTCGATGAATTTCCTAGAACTGCAGCAGCTCTGAGTGTAGTTCAGGTGTATATGTAATATTGACAATGGAGACTCCTTGTACACATTTCATAAGTGTAAATAAACATAAGCAGATAAAAGTGTTGTAATGAAAATCATGAACGTTTATTTATCACTTTACTAAAGCCACAGTCTTACTAGGGTTGCCGTGAAGCTGGGGCCTTTAATCTTAACCGAGTCTGGATGAAGGCGGGGTACACCCTGAACTGCTCACCAGACCATTACAGGGACAACACACACACACACACACACACAACCATTCATTCATGATGTTCCACTGTTACCTGTATATGACAATAAAACTTGAAGAGTCTGGACTGTGGTAGGAGAGTGGATTACCCAGAGGGAACCCTGGAGAACATGCAGACTTCACACACAAATGCCCTCAATTACACTCAACAATCAGTTTTCTGCTCTATAGGGGCTTCATGTTCAGTGTGTGAAAGGAAAAACGGATTTCTTTTCAAGACAGAAATGTAAACTTTATAATTCAGGGGTCGGTTCAGCAGTACGATGAAACTCTCAGGGATTTTTATATGCATACAGAAATATATATATATAGAGAGAGAGAGAGAGAATATATATATATATATATATATATATATTGTAGGCTGTGCTGGTTAAACACTTCCTCCTTCCAGCTGAAGTTATTTATTAAAGTGTTTACCAGGAGTGGGGTTTGAACCCACGAGGACATCCGTCCATTGGATCTTAAGTCCAACGCCTTAACCACTCGGCCATCCTGGTTCTTCCTCTTCCCCTTCCCCACTTCCCCTTCCCCTTCCCCACTTCCCCTTCCCCTTCCCCACTTCCCCTTCCCCCCTTCCCCACTTCCCCCCTTCCCCTCCCCCCCCTCCCCCTTCCCCTTCCCCTCCCCCCCCCACACAGGATATAACTGAGCTCGGAATTTACTGCAAAACTCAAACTAGGCTTTTTTAAAGGTAAATTCTAGTTTAAAAGTGAAAGATTAAAAAAATGTTTCATTCGCAAGGATTTTTAAAAGACAATACCGATAAGGATGACCTTCAAATTATTCGGAGATGAGGATATGTCATAAAAGTACAAATATATAATATATATCACGAGTGCAAAAACAAAACAAACAACAAAAAATCCGCAATATTTTAATTGTATTAAATAATTCATTTTGTTTAATGTTAAATCGTTTATAAAATAATGTATTAACATACTATATATATATATATATATATGATAATAATAATTATTATTATTATTATTATATTTGACATTTCAAATAGCAAATATAATGTTTAAAAATTGTGAAATCAACATAACAAACACCGTATTACTACATATAACTTAAATTACCTTAATTTCTACCTTCTTGCAAAACAAACGGCAATATCATATCATTAAAACAAACCCACAACTCTTTTAGTAAAATTTATTTGTTTTTTAATGAAAATGTTTTATTTACTTTGTTTTTTTACTTATCGAGTCTTAATATAAACAACAAAAATTTTTTGTGTGTTTTTAAAGCATTATAATGTATAATTTATTATTATTATAATACACGTCATTATGAAGTGCAATTTAATATCATTTCTAAATTTATGATCTTTGTTTTTATTTCGCAATAATTTGCAGTAAATCTCACTTTGTTTTAGAACCAACAGCGGCTTTTATTTTACCGGATGTGCGTCATACCCGGAAGTGTCTCCTGGAGAAGTATTTCGCGCGAGATCCCAAAGTCGTGTTCGGTGTTTACGGCCTTGAGGTTTGTGTTGATTTTAGTTTGTTGTTCTCTGGTTCGAGTTTTAGTTTAAACCGAGATTTAAATTCGGTTGAAAGTTAAAGCGAAGGTAAGAAAATGTTCTTATTTTAATGTAAACACAGCGGTTAGTTTCTCTGATACTTTAAATCTGCAGGATTTATTTATTCTCTTATTTATGAAAATAAAGTCTGATCTCTTCATCATTCACACAATATTATCTCAGTTTTCAACAAGTGTGCACGTTTTTAAGACTCATAATTTGATTAATAGAAAGAGGGAGTTATTGCTGCTCTCACAGCACTTTGTTTATTTTCATTAATTAGTTTATTATTTATTTATCTGTTTACCTGTTGATTTATTTTTTGTTTCACACACCAGGCAAGGCCCAGTTTACAGTCAGAACACATTCATTTTTTTTCCTTTCTTTCTTTCTTTCTTTTATTTATTTATTTATTTATTTATTATCCATCCCTAATTTTTCATTGTATTATTTTATTTTGGTTTTTCTCTTTTATTTTAGTTGGCGTTTATTCTTTTATATACAGCGTGATCCAATAAATCCTCCCACATTTCAAAGGTAAATGAAAAAAATCATCTTTAAAGATAATCAACTTATTCTTTTCATCCAGTCCAGTTTTTATTCATCATGATTTAAAGATGATCCTCCGCATGGTGCCGTCATCGTCTGTACTCTCGTGGAGGTGATTTCTGAAGGTTGTTGTGGCTCGGCGGGTCGTGTCGGGTGTAACAGCGGTGATCCCCTGCTGGGTAACAACCTTAAGGGCTTCACGAGTTTGGGGTGGATGAGTGTACACTCGTGATTTAAGGTGGCATCACAGAACATAATCACAAGGGGCGTGGTCAGGGGAACAGGCCGCCACCCGACATCACTACGCAACGAGATCACCTGATCCGGAAACATCTCCCTCAGCACCGCCAATGATCTTCCAGCTGTGTGTGTGTCATAGCTCCGTCTTACTGAAACCACACATCCACTTCTTCAACATCAAGGGGTTCGACATGGGGTTGGGCCTCCGACAGACCTCAGAACCGCCTCTCCTACATCACTAAGATTCACGTGTGATGATAATTGGATTCTCTTTATTTACCTTTTTAATATGGGAGGTTTTGGGGTCACCCTTCATTATATGATTTTTCTTTTCTGCTTCAGTCAGCCATCTTCTGGATCATGACTGTTTATTTCTCTTCCTCTGTTAATTCAATTTCCCTCTCGTTCAATCCCAGTCATGTTCTCAGACGTCACGGCACCGAAGGAGACACTGCTCCGTCCTCCGAGCTCCGACGAGCCGAAGTTTGAGCGCGAAGAGCCGTCCTACTCCAGCTGCTCGGAGTGTTTCCGACTCGGAGAGCGCA
Source organism: Tandanus tandanus (assembly GCA_039654325.1). Taxonomy (NCBI): domain Eukaryota; kingdom Metazoa; phylum Chordata; class Actinopteri; order Siluriformes; family Plotosidae; genus Tandanus; species Tandanus tandanus. The sequence continues at coordinate 5,038,957 of JBCNYH010000012.1, read as the reverse complement.
GCTTCAGCCGTCAGTACGCTCACATCTATGCCACACGCCTGATGCAGATGCGGGAAGTCCTGAGCGAAAGAGCGCAGCAGAGATGGGGTGAGGGGGTGGATTTGGGAGAGAAATGTAATTGCTGAACTGCAGCTTCGTCATTGATTCAGAGCTCGGTTCATTTTTAGAGCAGATCTTATGAACAAAGTAGGAGAGATTGACCTTTTCTCATGAAGTGAATAAGGTGGAAGAAGAGTTACGTATGATCAGTATTTTAATCTGTTTGTCATCAGAAGAGCGTCTGCTGTACACGCCCCTCTGAGTGAGCCGTTGCTATAGAGACCATAACGGACCAGAAGGGGCGCGTGAGTGTAAACGGGTGTAAACATGTGTTTCAGGGTCTGCGGTGGCCATCAGGAAGCTGTGTGACCTGCAGACGGGGGAGAAGTGTGTGATCGTCGGCACGTTATTCAAACACATGGAGCTGCAGCCGTCCATCCTGAAGGAGATCAGTGAGGAGGTGAACAAACACACACACACACACATTTTCCCAGAGAATTACCATATTAGTATATGATGATGTCGCCAAATTTGCAGCCTGAAAGATTTCTGTACAGTTTAGATAAGAGTCAAAGTCATGTGATCATTTGGAAGCCCCACCCCTTTCTCTTAATACAAAGCATGTTCAGCATGGTGCCGAGGCTGTCTGTCACTTCATTTCCAAGTGTAGCCACGCCCTCCTACTTGATAATAGAATGTAGTTTTAAAAACAAATGTACATGATGTTCAGATATTCTGTTGAGATAAAGAAGAGAAGTTACAGAGAATGTGCCGTTGGGTTGTTGATGGGCGGAGCTATATGACGTACTCCGCCCAGGCAGCAGGGGCGCTAGACCTGTTACGGATTCACTTTTTAGAGACGAACCACGCTGTCCGTGTTTTAACTGAACTGTTCTTTACGTGGTTTGTTTTTCAGCACAACCTGCTCCCGCAGCCTCCTCGCACCAAATACATCAGCCAATCAGATGAGCTCATTTTGGAGGACGAGCTGCAGAGGATCAAACTGGAGGGCAAAATGGAAACAGCCAAGTTTGTTACCGGTAAACAGAAACATGTCAGAGTAAGACCGTATAAGGCCATGCGTTTATAAGTGTATAATGATATTTCAGATTTATTATTTAATTCATCTACAGGTTTACGATTTTTGTTTATAGAGCTTTTAGAGCTGTTACTATGGATGTGAATCTAACAACAACTCACGATTCAATTCGATTCCGATTTTTGGGGTGACGATTCGAATCAGAATCAGATACACAACAGGTTTTGTAGATGTACTGATCCGCTTTGCTCGTTCAGAGTTGGTTGGGAGTTTAGTGAAGTGATGGAGTGTGCGCTGGTCAGGAGTTGGTCGTTCCTGCTGCTCCAGTTCTAGCTCCGTGTGATGGCGTAAGATGTGGGCTTGAGGATTTGAAGTGTTCCCGAAATACTTGACTTTTATTTTGCGCACCGCATGTGTCACATCAAGCTGCTTCTTACCCGGAAAATTGTAAAATCCGAAGTGCACCCAAACATTTGCCTTCAGCGCAGACAGCGCTGGCTGTATTTCTTTTTCCTCATCCATGTCAAAGCTAGGCAAAAAGCTAAAAGCTAGTTCTGTACCCGGCACTCACTGGAACAATTCACGATGGAGGCCGTGTCTGGACAAACGGTACGCGCTGTGAGTAAGGTTGGAAATGTTTGAAAAAAAACGTGTTCTTAAAAATCGATTCTTGAAAATTTGGATCGATTCAGAATGCTAATAAATAAGAATCGCGATTCAGTCGTGAATCAAATTTTTTCCGGCACCCCTAGCTGTTACTATAGAAATGGTGATGTATTCATTATAACAAAAACCTGATGTGTGTGGGGTTTTTATTTATTTATTTATTTTTTGCCTACAGGAAGTGTGATTGCAATTCTGGGTGCTGAGAAAAATGACGGGAAGTTTACGGTGGAGGATTTTTGTCTGGCTGATCTTCCGCCTCAGACGCCCAGAGAGCTTTTAGACTCCGACAGGTAAGTTTATTACCCTTGTATGGTATTTATATATATATATATATATATATATATGATGTGTTGTGTAAGTTGTAGCATTTTTTTATAATATGATCTGATGTGCTTCATGCTGATTGGTCCACAGGTTTGTGCTCCTGGCCTCTGGTCTGGGGTTGGGTGGCAGCCAGGCAGAGGGCATGCTGGGTTTGCAGCTGCTGGTCGATACAGTAACAGGTCACCTGGGCGATATCGGGGAGCAGAGCGGCGCGGCGTTAATCTCTCGCGTCCTATTGGCTGGAAACCTGCTGAGTCGAAGCACGCAGGATAAAGATTCAAACACGAAGGTCAGGCTCTGTTACACTGACAGTGTTTCAGAAATGGTCGTAGGTACGCACGTTATAAATCACTCTATCAAAAATGTGTCTATTCCAGGCGAAGTATCTGACGAAGAAGACACAGGCAGGAAGCGTGGAGGCCATCCGGCTGCTGGATGAGCTGCTGGTTCAGCTGGTGGTGAGTGAGTCATACGGAAGCTCCTCGTCTCCGCCCCTCAGTCACTTGGAGCTCTTGTTCAGCGTGTGTCCTTTCTCACGCAGGCCTCTGTAGCGGTGGACGTGATGCCGGGAGAGTTCGACCCCACCAATTACACTCTGCCTCAGCAGCCCCTGCACGGCTGCATGTTCCCTCTGTGTGGCTCGTACCGAACCCTGCAGCTCGTCACCAACCCCTACCACGCCGTGGTGGATGGTGTACGGTGAGCGCCAAACGCCCAGTGATGTTGGTTTATTTAAAAAGTTGACGAAGAACGAATTTGGAATTATTTTTGATCATTTTTGATCATTTTTGAGGCTGCGTTGTTAGGTTGCCATGACAACCATTGGTTTCTAGTAAATAAATAAACTTAGTGGATATTTTATTCAGGAAAGTGTGTGTGTGTGTGTGTGTGTGTGTGTGTGTGTGTGTGTTGGGTCAGATTTCTGGGAACGTCGGGGCAGAACGTGAGTGACATTGTGAAGTACAGCAGTGTAGACAATCACCTGGAGATCCTGGAGAATACGCTGCGACTCCAACACCTCGCTCCGACCGCCCCTGACACCCTAGGTATCTCTTTCTCTCTCACTCTCACACACACTGGATTCACAGATGTATATGATGAAGTTAATTATTCATTGTTCGTTCCAGAACCTGTTCAAAACCCACTCACAATGCATTATGGGTACTGGTTTGGTATTTACTACTTTTGTGTGTGTGTGTAGGCTGTTACCCTTTCTACCAGAAGGACCCGTTCATCCTTAGTGAGTGTCCTCATGTGTACTTCAGTGGAAACGCTCGGAGTTACCAGTCCAAACGCATCACAGGTCAGGATGGGAACCTCACACCATCACACTTTATTTTATACACACACACACACACACACACACCTAAATGTGATGAGTGAATGTGTAAAGGCCACATCTTTACTGTAACTACTTAAACCAAAACCACACCTCCTTTATGGGACTAATAACAAAGGCCACGCCTCCTTTTCTCTAGCTAATGAAACTGAGGCAACGCCTTCTTTATTACAACTGACAACACAAATTCCACACCTCCTTTCTTGGGACTGAAAGGTACAATGGCCACACCTCCTTCGTTGGGACACAGAGGCCACACCTTCTCTGATGTAACCGATAACAAAGGCCACGCCTCCTTCAGTGGGATTCATCCGCTTGTTTCTTTCCCCCCCCTCTCAGGTCCTGATGGTCAGGAGGTGCTGCTGGTGACGATCCCAGAATTCAGCAGTACGCAGACGGCCTGCCTGGTGAACCTACGCACGCTTGAGTGTCAGCCAATCAGATTCTCCGCCTTTTCCGCCGAGGATGATGAGGAGAGCGAGATGAACGTCAGCCACTAAGCTTACACAGGGCACGTGTGGAATATCAGGGAATATTAAATGTTCAAATAAAAGTGTAGCAGTGGATGAGACGAGGTTACCTGTGCACGAATACGAATATGTTAATTATTCAATAAGGCCTATAAACGCCTCTCAGTATGTACAGGAAGTGTCTGTAAACATCACATCATCAACATCTTTTCCTGTTGAGAATCATCTGTGTTAGTAAACAAGATCTCTTCAAAACTCTGAAAGATCCATAAACAAGCCTTTATTGAATTAAAAAAAGAGTCCATTCGACCTCGAGAGAAACGTCTCCAGTAGACATTGTGCAGTGCTGACAGAGTTGCTTAACTGTGTGAAAGAAGTGTAAATAAAGTCACTTTTTTGTATAAATGTTCGTTTTTGTCTCTGGGAAACGTGGGTCGGATGAGGACACAGGATGGGGATGTTTGTGAAGTCAGAGCCCAGTGTAACCTTAACTAAGATAAATATAGCAGGATGTAGAGGGGGAGTTAAGAGATGATCGCCACATCTGTAACCTGTTACTGCTGGCTGACGATACAGCTTTAGGTACGCTAACAGTAAAATGTGTTACAAAACCATTATAGATGAGTTTATATTGTAATAGACTACTTTCTCTTAGTCAGAAAGGGGCAGGTCTTAAGGTAAATGTTGTTATTTACAAACTTGATCATGTGACCTCATGCTGTACAGCTTGCTAGAAAGCAGGACCGTACATACACACCCAGCCTGGAGGACGGAAGCTGATTCAATCAGTTGTGTATTTTATGCTAAGCACTACTTTAAAAGATCAAAAAGAGATTGTTGTTTGGTCACATGATCAGGCTTGCACCAATAGGATCATATGTCCCATCAAGTCCAACTTTACTGATCCAATGATTCCTGTTTGGATTGGTTCTACCTTGTACCTGATGAAATAGAGCAGGTTCTTGCTGAAGTACTCCTGATAGAGGCTACATGACCCTTCTGTACTTTGAGTGCTGCCTTCCGAACCTAGAATCTGACGCTCCAAGAACTTTCCGTGAGTGCGTGTGTGCTGAAGAAAGAGAAAATGTTCTCCAGGACCCATCCCTGACCCTCAGGCTCAGTAATCATCAATCTTGTAGTTATAGTCGTAATCCAACGAGTCCGTGATCTCAAGTTCTGGTTGGGTCGTGTTTTCCTCCTCCTCCAGCAGCCACGAGTCTTCAAACCACAGCTCTGTGCTCAGAGGAAACGTGTTGGTTGTGGTAGGAACGGTGGTGGTGGTGGTGGTGGTGGTGGTGGTGATGGTCTCGGTTGTAGTTGGTGTCGTCGTCGTTGTCATACTTGGTGTAGTTGACATCCTGGCCTGAAGCCTCTGTTGCCGCAAGCGGCGAAGTTTCCTAAGCCTTAAACGTCGCAGACGGTCTCGATCGATAGATCCACTGTTACCATTCGGTTCCGGAATCCGGTTGCTGATCTTTCTGTCGCCGCGGAAGGTATACTGGCTGCCTTTCCCGGGGTTGAGCAGTCGGATAGGCTTGTTGCCATGAAGAGCCATGATCTCTTTGATGCGGTCCCAGTTGGATTTGTTAAGCTCGAAGTTGCACAGCGTGGCACCGGGCTCATAACCCACCACGCATTTTCGGCTCATGGAGGAATAGCCGTAAGCCCGTGCCGTTACCTCGTATTCGCCAGGATTCAGCATGCGCCAGTAATCGCCAGCCTCACCTGAAAGAGGACATGTCAAACATTCTTAGTCTAGTAGTCATGGAGCGAAGTGGTGAACATATCAGACGACCACCCTTAAGGACGTTACTTTACCCTGAACTTTATTTTAGAACTAAAGAGAAGTGAGGATGTCATGAGATGATGTCAGAGTGAGACTACTGAACTACAGGCCTCACCTGTGGTGACATCATGATTGACTCCTTCCACAGAGATACTGGCATTTACAATGGGGCTCCCCTGCTTGTCTCGAACAACCCCCTTTATACCCCGGTGCACCTGAAAAGATGGAGATCAAGGTTCTGATGGTACAAAAGCAGGACACTGTAGGGTTGTCATGACTCCACTTGAATTTGGTTAGAGAGAACCTGATCTCTTGTGGAAGTCCTTCTACCTCACCTGATCCATGAGTGTGAGCAGAGCCTCCCTGTTGTACTCCCACTCTCGTATGAGCTCACTCTGATGGGGATACTTATCACAGCCCAGGAAGATGGACAACTCCAAACAGTTGGTGTGTAGATAGCTGAAATCATTCATACCTAATAAAGAGAGGAGGAAAAAAGTTAGTTAGTTTCACTGTAGTGAAATCATTTTAACGCTGTGATACTCTTCTCTGTATCTTCTCTTATCGGCACTGACCGATCTGGGGGTTCTCAGGCATAGAGAGTTCTGGTAAACTGTGATGTTGGGATGCTGTCACTCCCTCACTCTACATGCTCACCCAGGTCCGTTGACAGTGGAGTGGCTGATTACCTCATGTCACAGGGTGCCCTCATGCCTGTCTTCCTTCCTTCTGGTTTCTCTCTTTTTACTTATGCTGCCATAGTCAGTCATGCCGCAGTCCCCGCTTGCACTCAGCACTAATAAACTCTTCTTTGACCATTACATTGTTATGAGCATACCTAACAACCTCTCTCTCTCTCTCTCTCTCACTGTGTTTTTGCTGAGATACACATGCTACTTCTGGGAAGCCAGTGATCCTGATAATTCTGAGGTGGGTGAGTCCTATGGTCCATCCTGCTGTGCTGCTCCTGGCACCACAGACAGTGAGAGACATGGTCGGCCTTTGATAACCCAGTTAGCTGCACTGGGGGGACAGCAGTGACAACTAGGTGATAGTGGGGCTTGAACCCCGACCTTCGGATCAGTAATCCAGCACCCTACCACCGGGCCACCACTGCACCTAAATGTTGAAATTCTTGAAATGTTGAAAGTTTTACTATGTAAAGCTGCTTTGTGACAATGACCTGTAAAAAGAGCTATACAGAATTAAATTGTATATTCAACAAACTGCTCGACATTATGAGATGGAAATGATGCAGTACTCACTTCCTGGAATGGGTTTCCATTTGGCACGGTTGACAATTCCAGTCCCTCCCGTGGGGTCCTCAGTATGACAACCACTCCGGAACGTATGGGTCATTGTACGGTGAGTAGAAGCATACGATATTGCCAACCAGCGGAAGAAGGACTGGTCTGCAACCACCCTGATCTCGTCAGGTTCTGCCTGTCCATACCCTTGTTCGTAGCCTTCCTCCTGGTGTCCTTCTTGATCTCCTTCCTGGTATCCCTCATGATACCCTTCATGGTGCCCTTCATAGTGACCTGCATGATGGTACCCCTGGTTCTCCTCCTGATGGTGGTATTCTTGGCTCTCTTGATGGTACCCATAATTTTCTTGGTGGTAGCCATAGTGCTCTTGATGGTATCCATAACGGTCTTGGTGGTCACTGTGGCTCTCTTGATGGTATCCGATATGGAGGTATGGATTTGATTCTGGTTCTTCCTCTTCTTCCTCTTCATACTGGCGCTTGCGACGATAAGCCCTGGGGTTCATCTTCTTCTCCAGCTCCTCGGACTCTTTAGTGAGGCGTCGCATGTCAAAAGGGTAAGTGACCATCCGCTCTCCACCTTGCAGGTTGGCTCCTAGGACAAACGGGTGGCTCTCCATCCAGGAGATGAGGGCACGTGTCTCCACTGCCAGCTATACAACAATTAGAAGTAAATAAGATTTCTAAATATAGAAATGCCATATCATTCAGTATAGATACTACATGGCATGTACCATGTGATAGTCTTAGCAGGCATTTCTACATAATATCTCTTAGGAGCTATTTGTATTGTCACACTTACGGGACCATTTTCAGCCAGGTAGCCATCAGGAATAGGCACGTGGTGATTCGGGGTCACTTTGGGCACCGTGCCTTTATCCTCTGCATTCCAGTACACATCGTTGAGGTCTGGAAAGTTCTGGAAGACGTCATGTCCATCCTCGGTCCAGTGGCCTAGTGTCCAACTGCCCAGCTCAGACCCCTGATACAAACACGTTAATTAGGCCTGACAGAATTAACACCAGTTTAGTGGAATAAATTATGCTAAAATTCTCTCTGTTATCCGAGTTGTTATGGTGAATCGACCTTATCTAATTGCACTCAACACAAACCTATGCATCAGGAGACAATGACCAAAAAAAACCTGCTGTGCCATCCACACAAACCTTCTCAAAAGCGGTCACATGGCCATCGGGGTTGACCGAGGGTACGAGGTGAATGCGTATTCCATCCACCAGGGTGCGCACTCGCGGGTTTCCGTCTTTGTACTCCTTACAGAGGTACTGCATGAGCATCAGCAGGAGTTCTCGACCCAGAGCCTCGTTACCATGGTAACCAGCCGTGTAGCGGAACTCCGGCTCTCCTGTTGGGATGAGAACAGGTAGGTAATATCGTAAATGTTCCCGATTTTCACTAATTGACTTTCACTTTACAAGTTACACAATGAGAGTGAGGTTAGCACGTCCACCTCACAACGAGAAGGTCCTGGGTTCGAGTCCCGGGCTTGCCGAGAGTGTTTCTGTGAAATTTGCATGCTCTTCCTGTGCTTGTGTGGGTTTCCTCCAGGTACTCTGGTTTCCTCCCAGAGTTTAAAGACATGCACATTAGACTAACTGGCCTTTTCAAATTGCCCTTAGGTGTGAGCGTAATTGGCTTTGTGTGTGTGTGTTAGCCCTATGATAGACTGGCAAGCTGTTCAGGGTGGGTGTCGCCCAGAGTTGACTGCTCCAACTTCCCCACAACCCAGTAGGACTAAGCAGTTGGGAAATTTTCAATATATCAGGGTTTCAATAAAAAAAAATTTTCTGGAATTTCTCACCTGTCTCATGGATCCCAGGTTTATCAGTGACCTCCATGGCGTAGATATCCAGGCCTTTTGAACTTTTTCCCAAGCTGTACATCCTGGTAATGTTGGGACACTCGTCTGAAATGGACTTCATCAACTGCAAGCAAAAAAAATTAATAATTAAAAGACGACATACTGAATGGGACTGATTCTGGTATAAGATGTGATGAGGATGGTATGATGCTCTATATCTGACCTTCTCCATGTCGAGGTAACTGTGGTATGTATAGTCCAGGTCATCTCTCGGCATTACCTCGTTCTGCCTCTGGTTCTCACTGAGAGGATCTGATGCACATCAAAACCAACATCAATGAAAATAATGCAAATGAAAGTGCCCATATAATCCTTTTGTATCACGTGTATTATCGTTGTTGTTGTTGTAGTAATTGTCCTAATGTTTAAGTACAAGGTCATGTGCCCACCATCAACGGGGCTGGAGGGGGGGGGTCCTTGGACAATTTTGTCCCTGTGGTCATAATTCCCAGTGGTTGGTTTGAGTAGTAGTCGTATTTCTATAAAATGTTCATGTGCAAGTTGACGTTGCTCACCCGGCACAGGACAGCCCAAGACCTCCATCCTCATGCACGCTGTACCGTTCCAGCTCTGGGGAAGGATACGGATGTAGCGCGCAACCACCGAATCCATGAACTGAGACATCACTGGGGTGTGTTTATCAGAATTCCCAAAGAACAGCTGAGACAGAATGGGGTCGAGTGGAATGATAATCATTTAAATATAAAAAAATTCATTGAGATTAAATATTCATTATAAACATGTAAAATGCAAATGAGCTTTTAAAAGAGTGCGAGGTCTGTACAGAGAAAACAGTACAGACCGATCTAAAAGTGGGAATTCTCTGTACAGACCGAGCAAACGAGGTTAATGAGTAGTTTATTATATGGCATTTTAAAATGGTGGCTTTTATTAATAATTTTTTTTCATTTTACACCCTGTTACTTTTTTCATTTCCATTTCATCTCCATACTTCCTACACCTGAACAAGGCATCTTCATCTGTGTCTGTGAGGGTGTTTTGGCAGTTTTCGGTTTGTTTCCCTTCCATCATTTTAAAGTGAGAACGCTGGTTAAACATCTTCATGGTGGATCATACAGTGTGTGATGTAATCAGGTGGGTTATCTGTACATATCTGGCAACCTACCCATTCTGTGTATCCATCATGCAGCATGGTCCATTCTCTGCTGTCATTACTGAACGCCACGTAATAGGAAGTGACATAATCATTTCTGGAAGATCAAAGCAAAATTTTAATTTGACATTTTTCCGTGACGTTTTGGTGAATAAATCCATTGACGCGTTCGAAAGAGTCTCACTCGAGGGGGTCGTCTCGGCCCTGTGTGATGACCCCGGTGAACTCGGTGAGTGTGCGGGTGTCCAGTTCGATCCAGTGATCTTTCTCGTCTGGGTTGGGGCACCACGCTCCTCCGTTCATATCGTACTCGTCTCCTGACGCCTGAAATACAGTGACGCACTTCTACTTCCAACTCCAACACAACTTGTGCTGGTGTTCTAGAGCAGAAGTTCCCAACCCTGGTCATCGAAGAACCCCTGAAGTGTTTTCCCTGCTTGCATCGCCTCTCTTAAAGGAAAACACTAAACCATGCAGACCTCAGGGGATCCTCCGGGACCAGGGATGGGAACATGATCATTAACCTTGTAAATAATTCTATGATCAAAGAGACCTCAGGAACATGGTGAAATACTGAGGCATATAATATATATACATGTATCTCTGATCATGTGATGTGTGTGTGTGTACCTGGATGTTAAGGCGAGCTCTGTGAGAGCCGTAGCGATGATGATGCATGGAGGACGCTTGCAGCTGGTCCGTGTTAATACGATGAGACTCCAGTCCCAGCGGTGGACATACTGGCATCAATCACATTAAAATAAATAATTAAAGCAATATTTCAATACATACATCATCCCTACAATCATGATGTCATATCCAGCAATTTCCCTACACAAATCAATATTTATTAAAATTCAAAAGATCTTTAAATACAACTTTATTTATAAAAATGCAGCATCGCAATGTTCATTCAGATTCCTCTGTCCATATCTCCAGGGCCGACCCTCGTCTTTTTATCACTTGAATAGAGCCAAGAATAAAATAACTGTGAAATTGCTAGAAAGGAAAATGTTTTTTCAAAACAAAATCTGTAGGTTGGCAACCCTGAAGTAAGGTTTGGCCCCAGAAATTGTTTTCCACTAGTTAAGTCTGACGTCAATCTGTGTTTCTGGGTCCATCTGCTTTACTTAGAGTTTGTTGCTAGATTTGGTAACATTTTAGACTTTTTAGTTCCTTTTTTAAGGTGTTTTCTTAAGGTGACTTTTTAAGGTGACTTTTTCCGGCATGATGCTGACTGTTTTAAGCTCGATTTGGCGCTTCAGCTTGCATCACAGCCACCGTTATACACGTTCAGAAACCAGGTTTACCCACTCTCTTGTGAACAATCACTAATAACCAGGTCCTGCCCATAACCAACTGCTGATAACCAAGGTCCTGTCCACAACCAATCACTGATACCCAGGTCCTGCACATAACCAATCACTAATAACCATGGTCCCTTCAACATCCAATCACTGATAACCAGGTCCCACCCATAACCAATCACTGATTACCATAGTCCCACCCATAACCAATTACTGATTACTATGGTTGTGTCCACAACCAATTACTGATAACCATGGTTCCACCCATAACCAATTACTGATAGCCATGGTCCCTTCAATAACCAATCTCTGATAACCAGATCCCACCCATAACCAATTACTGATAACCATGGTCCCACCCAGAATGAATTACTGATAACCATGGTCCCACCCATAACCAATTACTGATAGCCATGGTCCAGCCCATAACCAATTACTGATAACCATGGTCTTGCCCATAACCAATTACTGATAACCATGGTCCCACCCATAACCAATTATTGATAGCCATGGTCTCTTCTACAACCAATCACTGATAACCATGGTCCCGCCCATAACCAATTACTGATAACCATGGTCCTGCCCACAAAGAATTACTGATAACCAAGTCCCGCCCATAACCAATTACTAATAACCAGGTCCCACCCACAACCAATTACTAATAACCATGGTCCCGCCTACAACAAATGACTAAGAACCATGGTCCCGCCCACAACCAATTACTAATAACCATGGTCGCGCACATAACCAATTACTAATAACCATGGTCCCGCCCACAATGAATTACTAATAACCATGGTCCTGCACACAACCAATTACTAATAACCAGGTCCCACCCACAACCAATTACTAATAACCATGGTCCCGCCCACAATGAATTACTAAGAACCATGGTCGCGCACATAACCAATTACTAATAACCATGGTCCCGCCCACAATGAATTACTAATAACCATGGTCCCGTCCACAACCAATTACTAATAACCATGGTCGCGCACACAACCAATTACTGATAACCAGGCCCCACCCACAACCAATAACTAATAACCATGGTCCCGCCCACAATGAATTACTAATAACCATGGTCGCGCACACAACCAATTACTGATAACCAGGCCCCACCCACAACCAATAACTAATAACC
>JBCNYH010000012.1:5000056-5010757 GCA_039654325.1 Tandanus tandanus | reverse complement strand
ATATATATATACATATAAATCTGTGTTTGGCAAAGAAAACTAACAGGAAATGGTGAGTTGGGAGAAAAACAGATTTCCTTTAGTGCCTTTCATTTCTCATGAACAGAAGAATTCATAGTACAGCACATTCACTTCACTCTTCTTCCAAACAAAAATTGGATGGAATCCAGGTTTGTGGTACTTCTGGATTTGCTCCATAAGAGCCGCTTTGATTTGCGGTGTGCAGTTCTAATTTCAGAATCAGATTTTTAGACCCTTATGGCTCAGGATGCAAAATTCCCCAGTAACCAACCACCTAGTACATCATTTCCACAGAATATTCCGTATTTAGGTTTGGGGGCTTTGTAGCAGATATAGATGGAAATTAATTCACATGGCGAAGCTCCAGTTTGCTCCCAGACAAAGTGATCCAACATCCTGAAAAGTTCGTCTGCTGAAAAAGGAAAACAAAAGGAAACTTTATTAATTTCCCATTGCATTAATGATTCCCTTACACTCGACTTTCTGGCCATGGGGGGAATTTTAAGATTATAAGAAAATTATGTATGTTCTTCAGTTTATATGAATTTCTATTAACATGCAGATAACTTGTGTTTATATGCTTAAGGAAGAATAAAAGATGCTCTGTCTATTTGCTTCTAAATGATTTTAGTGTCTGTCTCATGCAGCATAAAACAAAGCATAATATATCACCAGAAACTGACAGTACGTCTCATGAATAGACAAAACGAGTGGGCTACTGTATAAAGGAAATGACTGAATGAAATAAATATGTAGAAATTGTATAGCATAAAAAAAACCTTAACTTGGACGTGATGATTTTTCCTTTAACATTTTAAGGTGACAAAACATTTATTCATTTGTCGAACCGTTTAATCCTAATAGGGTCACCTTGAGGCCAGAGCCTATCTCTGCCATCTCTGGGCGAAGGCAGGGTACACCCTGAACAGCTCACCACACACACAACCATTCACACTCACACCTAGGAGCAACTTGGGACAGCCAATTAGCCTAATGTGCATGTGTTTGGACTGTGGGAGGACACTGGAGTACCCGGAGGAAACCCAGACAAGCAGGGGAGAACATGCAAACTCAACACAGAAATGCCCTTGACAAACCCGAGACTCGAAACCAGTAACTTCCTGCTGTGAGGCGGACATGCTGGCCACTACACCACCGTTCCCCCCATGGCATAAAGCATGTGAAGTGAATTTTGCTCTTAGCAGAAGAGAGTCACAGTACATGGAACTGTCTTTTAATTAAAAAATACATACTTTGTAGGTCAGCCAATTTAAAAAAAAAAATCAGTGTTACTGTTAATGTAGGGAGCACGGTGACATATTAGTCAGCGCATCCACCTCCTGGGCTTGAGATCCTGGGGTTGAGTCCCTGGCTTGGCGAGGGCGTTTCTGTGTGGAGTTGCATGTTCTCCCTGGGATTGCGTTGGTTTCCGTGCACATTAGATTAATTGGCTCTTCCAAATACCCCCTAGGTGTGAGTGTCAATGGTTGTGTGTGTGTTGCACTGCGATGGACTGGCGAGCTTTTCGCCATGTACCCCGCCTTTACCCAGTATTGGCTGAGATTGGGGATTTAGGGCCTTGCTCAAGGGCCCAACAGTGGCAGCTTGGTGGTTCTGGGCCTTGAACCCCTAACCCTCAGATCAGTAAGATGGAGCCTTAACCACTAAGCCACCGCTGCTCTTGATTCCTTGAGATATTAGCTGGAAACAATGATGCTGAAAATATCTTAGGACGAAGCTTTCTTCCTTCCCCTTTCCTTAAGGAATGTCATTGCTTTTATGGTTCTTGGTCTGACAGCCATGTGGAACACATCTCTGCTAAAAGAGTTGTCATCCAGGGAGAGATCAGTCCATCTGAATGACTGACAATGGCTTGTTTGGATCAAGCAGCCCCCACAGCTAGGTCTGATTTTCAATCAATTCCTCCTGCACGTTCCTTTGCCAATGTCTGAGTCGCTCTCATCTTTCAAGCTGCCCATCTGGAACACGAAACATCCAAGGCTTCTCACATGACACGATGCATTTACATGCGGATGAAGTGCGTTTGGACTGAAAGCACCTTTTACTAGCATGATGAAAAGGCTTTTAATGTGATGCTTGACTTTGTGCAGATACTGGAGCTGCACAAGAAACTTAAAGGTCATCCACATTTCATATAGCATATCGTAAGTGAAGGACTTGCTCTTACTCATTTGACAAACGGCTTAATTCTACCAGGGTCGTGAGGAGGCTGAAGCCTATCTTAGCCCTCACTGGGCGAACGCAGGGTGCACCCTGAACAGCTCGTCAGACCATCGCAGGGCCAACACACACACAACCATTCACAACCACACTTACACCTAGGGGCAATTTAGAACAGCTAGTTAGTCTAATGTTCATGTCTTTGGACTGTATGAGGAAACCAGAGTACCTGGAGGAAACCCATGCAGGCACAGGGAGAACATTGAAACTCCACACAGAAACGCCCTCGCCAAGCACGGGAAATGAAAGCCAGGACCTTCTTGCTGTGAGGTGGACATGCTAACCACTACGCCACTGTGCCGCTACTTAAGAGAATGAGATGAATGTATTACAAAAAATGTTATAAAATTAAAGTCACGTCATTTTAATAGTTGTTTTGTAAAAAAAAATTATAAAAAAGCTCATTCCTACCAACTGCCCAACCATCATCCCTTAATCAGTCCTGCTTCTCGCCTAAACTAAAATATCATCAGCTCTTGTTGCCTAGGTAACCCTCTCTCATAATCCCCGCTTAAAAGTCCTTCCGAGTGAAACTGTGAGCAGCATCGAGCTTCCTTTCAGATCTTTTATTCTCATTATCTTATATCATTTTAGTTTATTTTAGCTTATATTATCATAATTGTCATTCATATCATTATTATTATTATTATTATTATTATTATTATTGCATGGCGAGTATAGAACAGAGACTCTTGTGTATCATGAACCAATAAGAGTTAAATGTATATAAATATAAATACTCACAGGAAATGCCGATAGTTTTATAAATGTGGACCCAATAATCACGTTTCCGGTTATTATCTTTGTAAATGTACACCCCGCAATAATGAGCTGCTCTCCCACGTTAATGTAGGTGGAATAATTAAACTTGTGTTCCTGGTTTTGAGGAACTCAGTGTTTGGTGGCATGTGCCAGTCAAGGGTATCTTTAAGCTCCGATAGATAATTACTCTAATCGCGTTGCGTGAAAGTTCAGCTCAGTTGAACTCTGTACCTGCCTACTTCATGTCGCTTGAGAAAACTTCGCCTCTCATCTCTCATTTCGATGAATTTCATTGACTTTGCATGGTCCCTTGTCACTCTTCGCTTCCTGTGTGGACGCCCCTTTAGACCCAGTTCCAGTTCATCTCCCCAAAGAACCTTTAATACTCTTATCTTGGCACTCACTCTGAGTGAACATTGACCACTCAACACTGTAAGTGAACCGTATGCAAGATTGAATATTAAGTACAGTTTTTGGAGTCGCAGAGCACTTTTTCTTCCATTCCTTGTTAAATACGTATAAGTGTTCTGTGTATAAACATGTCTCCTTACAAAGAAAACAATTCTACACCCCACCGTTCCAGCTTCATGAGCAGCCAGTTATTTAATGCTTGTTACTTAAAGTCCTGTTTGATCCACATTATCTTGTATTACACCATTTACGTTCCAAACCTCACCTACGGCCACGTGCTTTGGGTAGTGACCGAAAGAACGAGATCGCGAATACAAGCGGCTGAAATGTGCTTCCTTCGCAGGGTGGCAGGTCTCTCCCTTAGAGATAGGGTGAGAAGTTCTGTCATCAGGGAGGAGCTCGGAGTAGAACCGCTGCTCCTCCGCGTTGAGAGGAGCCAGTTGAGGTGGCTCGGGCATCTGATTAGTTGGTGACTGTCTCTCGGCTGGTTTGGGAACGCCTTGATGTCCCCCCGGAAGAGCTGGAGGAAGTAGCTGGGGAGAGGGATGTCTGGACCTCACTGCTTATGCTGCTGCCCCCGTGACCCGACCCCGGAATAAGAAGATGAAGATGAAGATTACCTTAAATGTTTTGTTAATATTCTAATTAACCCCGCCCATTCAGAAGATGCTTCACAGAGGAAACATGGTGGCGGTAGGGTTGCCAGTCTACACCATACTGTTTTAGAGCTATCAAAATGTTCCTTTGTGATCATCATGTCATCAGTACAATAGTTAAATCCTTAAATTAGTCCCTGCTATGAACTTATAGATATACAGATGTACAGAAGTAAGGACACATTAGTGGTAGTTAAGCTGCAGAATCGACTAATTAATGCTATCTACATTTAAAGTGCTGTTAAATTGCCTCTAGTAGATGTGATTTAAGCAAATAAAATAAAATAAATCAGTTATGTTAAGTGCATGTGACTGATTAGTTCAGTATTAACATGCTCTAATTACATTATAAAAAATACTGTATATTTTGGGCGAGTGGAAAAAAAAATTTTGTTTCACACAGACTGTGTAGATGCAACTCATTTCACTCAGCTTCTGATACATTTAATCCTATTAGGGTTGAAAGGAGGCTGGAGCCTATCTTAGCCAACACTGTGTGAAGATGGACTACACCCTGAACAGCTCGCCAGTCCATCGCGGGGCCAACACAAATTCAAGCATTCATACTCACACCTTGGGACAATTTGGAACAGCAAGTTAGCCTATGGACTGTGGGAGGAAACCAGAGTACTCGGAGGAAACCTACGTAAGCACAATGAGGACATGCAAACTTCACATAGGAATGCCCTTGCTGAGCCCAGGACTCGAACCAGGACCTTACTGCTGTGAGGCAGACGTGCCAACCACTATGCCAATGTGCCACCCATGTTTTAAATCACATAATACAGATAATAGGTTAAATTTGGGTATTATGACCTTAAAGAGTAGCGGTGATGCTTATTTTAACATAAATGACCACAGAAACCACAAAACTGGGTCAGTTTATCCTGAGGATTACTACCAGGGGCTGAACTGCAGGGGTTAGCAGGCGTTTTTCCCCGGAAGTGATGTGAACACGTTGGGCGGGGCTGTCCAGCGCAAGTAAACAAGCAGATCTATTCAGCAAGTGACATTTTGGGTGATAAAAAAAACATGTTCAAGAAGCAACTATGGCAGCAATTTGGAGGAAATGGGTGTAAATGGTGACCTATTTGAACCAGAGAGGGAGGAGTCTGGAGACAGTGAGACGTCACATTCTAGTGACTCTGAGGATGAGGACGCTGCCAGAGATGAGCGTGACGGTGAATCCAAAATGGTTTACGCAGCCAACGTTTTGCTGACTCGGCTTTCCTGTCGTTAGTTGGTTTAGAAACAAAAAGAAATGTTTTCCTTGTTGTTTGTGAAGCTGAGCACAGACTGATAATGTGTTATGCTACACGGGGTCAGTGACGTAGCCCAGCCAATCCAACGAGTTCGCGTCACTACTAGGCTGGAACAGCCAATGAGGAAGGCAGCATGTCTCCCAGAGTCGTAGTACTCACGCACACTTTAAAATCGGGCACGGACTGATGTTGCTGGAAGGATCCGCTGATGCTATACATGATCGTTTTAAATATCTAGTAGCACTCATTCACCACAGGAACACTTTAATTCACTGTAACTGGACAAACCACTGAAAAACTAGTGACAAAAAAAGTAACACCTGAGAACAGAATATGCTTCAGTGAATATTAGTCATATAAGGAGACTGGTGCCATTTCTTATCCTACCTCTTTTCCCTACTATCAATCTGCTGAATTCACTTTTTCTTATCATGCACTATCTGACAAAATGGGTTCGAGGAATCATAAATCAGAAAGTGTATTTTACCTCTATGTGGCAATAGCTCTTACTTGAACCTGAGCGCCCCTTTAAAGATTACACTGATGAGTCCAGGTTTTGCCTGAACCATTTTATTCTGGTCTCACAGCTTCTGGTCATGCAGCTAATACCATATCAAAAGGGAGTGCAGATTATTTCGTCCTTGAAAGCATAGCATGCAACTTGCTGAGCGTTCCCCTGCTATTAATGTTTTTTTAAGTTAACCAGTCCTCTATGTCAGTCTTGCTCCTTCTTCTTCTCCACCTACCTGATAATGGTGTGTAGTTTATTTAGCCCAAAAACGATCAAATATCAGGCAGGGTTTAGTCCTGCTGCTTTGGTCCTAATTTAGCCAAAGACGGGCATCTGTATCAGACAACACATAGTCCTCATAGAGCCAAGAAAATACGATCACATTGCAGCAAGATTTTATCGAAATATATTATGTTGTGTGCAGTACAACCAGTTAGTCTTTCTGAACATTTTTACCTTGTCAGGAGGTTATGTTTTACCCGGTTTTTTGTTGTTTGTTTGTTTTTTGTTTAGTTTTATTTGTCTGTCTGTTTGTTTGTTTGTGTGCAATATAACTCAGTAAATTTTGCATGAATTTTTATGAAATTCTTTTCTAGAGTAGGGTGTGGTACAAATAAAAAAACATTGAATTTTGAAGGTGATCCATGCATGGGATCATGCTGGGGGAAAAAAATCCAGTAATCCCAAAAAATGCCGGTCAGTTAATGAACATACTCTAAGCTACATATTAGCAAATCTAGTTAACTTTCTGTTTCGCTCTTGGCAGCATGGTGGCATAGGGGTTAGCAAGTCCGCCTCACAGCACAAAAGTCCTGGATTCGAGTCCCAGGCTCGCGTGTTTCTGTGTGGAGTTTGCATGTTTGCATGCTTGCATGGGTTTTATCCTAGTACTCCGGTTTCCTCCCACAGTCCAAAGACATGCACAGTAGGCTAACTGGCTGTTCCAAATCGCCCCTAGGTGTGAGTGTGAGTGTAAGTGCGAATGGTTGTGTGTGTTTTGGCTCTGTGATGGACTGGCAAGCTGTTCAGGGTGTACCCCACCTTCACCCACAGTCGGCTGAGATAGGCTCCAGGCTCCCCGTGACCCTAATTAGGATTAAACGGGCACGTATACGCTAGCACGGGGAGAACATGCAAACTCCGCACAGAAACTCCCTCGCTGAGCCCAGGACTCGAACCCAGTACTGTCTTGATGTAACCACTAAACCACCATGCCGCAACTGTGCCACAAAACAAAAAATTTAACCGAGCTCTGTGAATAAGTAATATCCAATCAGAGCACTGATAGAAGATTGCTGATGGAGACCAAAAGCATCTGCTGGAGGAGAAACTCATTAAAGGACCTTTGACCAAATATGAGGTGAACTGTATGTATAATTCGGACCTGGCTTTCATTCAGAAGTCCTTCCTGCTGAAGTGTGTGATTGTGATGAAGTGGAATCAGTAAACTGATTTCGAAAATAATGGTCCGTCTTATAAGTCCACAAAATACACACACAGACAGTTTTATCCATACTTGAGAGAAATTAAAGTGGTTTAAACGCTGCTGTTTCTGTTTTATTCATCACTCAGAGGTTTAAATCCTCCATCAAGGACACTGCAGAGGCCATCACGGAAAAATCTCCCGGCCCGTCGTCTTAGTAAAACCCCAAATTAATCATGGCCTATATTTACTCAGGAAATATCACACACACACACACACACACTGAATGTTTCCTGAATGTGTTTATCTTTTCCACTGCTGAGACATTTTGATGAGCAGGCATCGGATTCCTCCCAGTGTTTGGAAGGGAGGTCAGCGTTAACGTTATGTGCCTGTCAGAAGATTGTGGGATCGAATCCCAGTAATGAAACGACTGGTTCATCTTTCAGGAGGATCCTTCAGCTCTTCTGAGTGCAATACTTTTGGATCATCTCCAAAATCTACTGGAGTCTTCCTTGTCCAAAGCCCTGCGTCTGGTAGAAATGTCATGAAAATCCACACATCCAAACACAAACACATAACCTTCATGGACTGAATACGTAGCAACAGTGAGCATCCCCGACCCGACTTCACAACATTTCACATAGGCCGTTCGCTAGCTAAGTGAGCATGTCTGGCTAGTCAGAACGTTCAGATTTTCAGAAGTGTGAAATATACTGTATCTCATTGCCGACACATCCTAATGTATACACTCAGAATCACGTCTGAAGCTAGTTAGCTCACTATGCAGCGAGAAACACGTATAAATTACCTGGCATGCTAACCGTGAAGCCATGGCGAGTTAGGTAATATTACTTTACCGTACAGACAGTAGAAAATGGAGACAGTGTTCTCATCAGCACAGCTCACGCGGTTCATTAGCATCGGAATGGAATAAAAAAGAAAACGTTTCTGAAGCAATCTGTCAACTTTGCCTGAGACTTGACTGCTAATTTAACGTGAATCATTACTACTGTAATAGGATGTTTTAAAAAACTTTTTCCTCCACTGGATCATAAACTCTGATGCTAGTCCGGATCCCACAGTGAGGTCATGTTTTCCCTCTAAAACGTTTCCCCTAAAGTGGTTTTGACTTTTTAATCATTAGTATTTTGCTATTTTAAAAACATTATCAAAGCGTTTCTGTTTAGCCGCGGCGCTAGCCCTGTCCTACGTCCTGTCACTGAAATACTTTCTGGCAGTCGTGTATTTCTGTGTCTAGTCTGAGTTTTGAAGAAATGTGCCAACAGGTGCAGTTTGTTAGTTTTTCCTGGCGCTTTCAATTCGACTGTTTGTGTAACTAAACTTTTTCGAATTGAACTCATTTTCAGATATAAATCGATTCTGAAGGGAATCACACAGCGGTGCTTTACGTCAAAGTTTAAAGAAATTCAATACAACGAAGTAAAGAATCATTACATACATAACCATCAGACAGGTTTTATTTTAAATTAGCTTTTTTCTTCTTTTAAACACTGTAAACCAGAAGGAACCGAACAGTCTGCAACACGCCGTCGAACCCTTCGCAATCTGGAGCGGATTTATGCCACATTTCCTCCTCTCTCAGTTCAATATGATTTTCTTTTCCAACAGGTGCAGTGTGTTAGTGTTTCCTGGAGCTGTCGAGCGTACAGGACAAAGCTCCTGTGTAACTCAAAGTTTTGGCGTCTGGTTTTTGAATTGGAAAACGCGACATCACGCTAGCATGTCCTCAGACTGTGGCGTTGTACGAGTTGGGTGCAGTTACAGAGGACGTCTTTGTGTTTAATGAATTACTTTTGAGTTAAAACAAAGCCAAAGACCAGTTTCTAAAAAGATGTTATATTAAATCGGCTCATATTCACTGACTAGTAGCCTCATACGAGCGTTTTGCTACTTTCTAAACTGAACACAGGCTTTTGTTTTATTTGAGGACACGCCCCCTTTATTTTTCTGTAAATCAAAACCTGTAAAAGTTTATGAACAGGAACATCCCCGAAAAACAACCTGGCAGAAAATACACCCCGTAAAATCTGTAAATGTTCCTTGTAACACTATTAACCAGGATGTAAATTTGTCTCAGTTATAATTTAGTATAATGTTATCTTTAATGGGTTAAATATCACTTTTTGGAATATTTATTCCACAATCCTTTTTTTTTTCTTTTTTTCCTTTTTTTCCCCATTTTTTATTTAATTTTTTTTTTTTAATAAAACCACTAATCTTAAGAGTACATTATTCAGATCTGTGATTTATTCATTATCTATAATTTATTACAAAATAAAAGTCACCTACAATCTTTAATTTGTGATTCAGAGTTTTGCTTGTTTGTTTGTTTGGTTGGTTGTTTAGTCATTTTCTCCTAAATGTACTCATTTACTGATTCGCTTCCCTTTGCAGGCTCTCAAATACACACACTAAACAAATAAAGTACATTATTGTTCCTTTAAGGGTACAAGGGCTTGACATTGGGGCAGTACCTTCTAACATACTCATCTGTATCCTTTAAGTACAGCTTGGGAAGATATGTGAAGGGTTTTTGAACCTAAAAAGGTTCAATGAAGAGCCCAAGAAGGTAAATAAACAAAGACAGTACCATGGGGGACAGAAACAGGCTCCTGTAGCCTTAGCAGCACATGTCAGGTACTAACCCCGGAAGCTGAAGGCTGATTCATGTTTTCTCCAAGAA
The DNA here is from genome assembly GCA_039654325.1 of Tandanus tandanus. Lineage (NCBI taxonomy): Eukaryota > Metazoa > Chordata > Actinopteri > Siluriformes > Plotosidae > Tandanus > Tandanus tandanus. The sequence continues at coordinate 5,000,763 of JBCNYH010000012.1, read as the reverse complement.
TCGCCCAGGATCTTAATTCTGATTGGTTCAGACTTGGAAACGTTTGTACTCCTTTTGGGAGTAAATCGTATTTCCGTGTCCTCGTGTCTCGTCCTAATCGAATCAGCTGATCGTTTTCATCACACCGCATTTTATCTGAATTTGCTCTGAATATTGTTTGGTGTACCCGGTCACTGTGGTGTAACTTTGGAGAAACTTCGAATGGTAGCTGGGTTGAGAAGATGGGCTCTCTCATGATGCTGATTCATTACAGCTTTTTTTTCTCTCTCTGAGGTTTTTGTCCACAGTATAATCTAGTGTTAATCTGTGTTATTTCATAGTTTTGATGTTTTTGTGAAGCCTGTGATTATTCCCAGGTTCAAACACAGACCAATAATCTGTATTAATCTCGTACTAATTTTCACTAGGTGTGTGTGTGGTCACCACCGATTTTCTATACCGAAAGAAGGAGACACAGTCCTCTTTTCAACCAAATAAAGTCCCAGGACTCAAATATATAAACACAGTGCTGTAAGATGAAGAGCGAACAGCGATAATATTCATCAGTACCTGTTGGGGTGCCATTGTTCCTCTCCTCCTCATCCCTCCGTGTTTCTCCAATTACAGATCCTCCAACTTTAGTGATGTCCAGCAGCAGAAACACGGACACGAGACAGAGAGTGGCTCGGACTGTGTGTGTCAGCATGGTGCTCCTCACTGATACACAC
>JBCNYH010000012.1:4995056-4997556 GCA_039654325.1 Tandanus tandanus | reverse complement strand
ATGCTGGGATCAGATACCATTTCCTACAGTACAGTAGGGATAAGTGGAGAGAGGGAGGACGAGTGTGATGGGTTTAGCAGAGCTGTTAGTGCAGATGCTCCCAAATAGAAGAAAAAAGAAGAGAAGAAAAAAGAGACAGATGGATGAATATGGCACATCCTCTCAGAAACCTGTGGCAAGAAACCAAATCTCTTAATTTCCATGAATATTAGCATGCTAAGATACTACTGATAGCAAATCTGTTCATTTCCATGAGTATTAGCATGCTAATACACCTGGCAAATGTACAGTAGACATTCATTTCATAGCTTCAGACACATTAGTGTTGTTAGTATGGATGTACTGTAAGATTTTCATCAGCCTTTCCCTGGGTTGTCCAATCATATACCGGTCTCGGTTGGCTGTTCTTAGGAGATCCCAGGTTTCTGTGCTAGGCCCGATTATTTTTACAATTATAACTAGCCTAAGCAACCTATTTGGCCCTTGGTAACCAAGCTGTGATTGGTACTTTATATAAACGCTACGGCTGTGATCTCCTGGAACAAGCAGGAGGTTTCTCCCTCCGTAATATTTCTGGTATTATTTTCAGGAACAGAACAGAACCAACACAAACATTAACATTCCCTTTGAGCACAACATTAACGCTGTAAGTTGCGAAACTGAACCGCACTCCTGTGCAGCATCTTCCATTCCGACGTCACGACCAGCATTATTCTTCAGTGGAGACGCTGCAGGTCCTCATCCAGACTTCTACAGTAGCACCTGAGAATCAAAACAAATACTTTCTGACAGTAGCCGGAGTTTGGGAATCCTGTGCCTGGAGAAGTGTTTAAACTTGAGAGCTGTGTTGATGTTTCTACCGTCTTTCGTGGCCAGATGTTTGGAGATCTCATCAAGGTTAGACATCTTTACGATGTAAAGCGTCTACATGAGGCTCTAGAGAGCGAGACATCATCAAAACTAAAATGAGACTGTCTCCAGTTATACAGTAGGCAACAAATCCTAAATATCCTGCCAACAAAAAAGGGTGTTTTAATGAAAGCGTGGGGATCACGTTGATTAGGGCCAAGAGTCTAAAAACTCTCAAAATGAGAAATGTGATGGGTTTCCGTCGATACCTTTCTGCGGAATTAACAGGACGCAACTTGCTATAACTTCTCATTCAGTTAAATACAGATACAAAATACCACATTACACATACTGCACTGGATCAGATACCTCAGTCTATGCCTATAGTGTGTGTGTGTTGTCGGTGTGTGTACGCGCGCACGTTTGAAATGCTAGCATAAAAGCAACGTTTGTTTTGTTCATTCAGTACAGCTGGACCCTTGAGCAAAGCCATAACACCACCAGAACCGAGGATTGAACAATTAGCGGACCTTTATCTGGACATGGAGCGATCGCAGGGTTACACCTGACTGAACCGAGTCCAGGAATGAGCCCTGTAAAAGAAGTGATGACAAGCAAGAATAAAACAGTCTGTATTTTTGTAAACACGAAGCAGTGTAGCTTCTCTAGAGATTCCCCGTAGCTTTTGATCCAGTCACATGAACGATGGCACATTGGTGTAGTGGTTAGCACATCCACTTCACAGCAGGAAGGTCCTGGGTTCAAGTCAAAGGCTCGGCGAGAGCGTTTCTGTGTGGAGCTTGCATGTTCTCTCCTTGCTCGTGTGGGTTTCCTCTGGGCACAACAGTTTCTTCCCAAGTCCAAAAGCATGCACATTAGGGTAAATGGCTGTTCCAGATTGCCCCAGGTGTGATTGTGAATGGGTGTGTGTGTGTGTGTGTGTGTGTGTGTGTGTGTGTGTTGGCCGTGCAATGGACTGGCGAGCTGTTCAGGGTGTACTCCACCTTTGCACATAGTTGGCTAAGATAGGCTCCAGCCTCCCCGTGACCCTAGTAGGATTAGGGGGTTCAGCAAACAATGAATAAATGAATGAATTCTAGCTGAAGAGTTCCACTGATTCACTCAAGAAGGGAGAGATTTCACTAAACATCGGCTAAACGCTAATAAAGCACAAAACACTAACAATAATCCCTTCTTCAGACTTTTATATGTAAATATCAGGACTGTTAGGGTTTGAAGTTCAGTTGAATTCCCCTGATGTTTTGATGCGCCCCAGAAACCGACCCTGAGCTCTGACCCAGTACTTCCTGTAGGATGTGAGGAGGGGGCCAAGCACTAAAAACATCACCAGTCCTGTTTTAAATGCAGTGAAAGCTCAGATCGAAGCTTTTCTATTGGTTCTTGACATACAGTACATAAAACAACAGCTGAAATTAAAATAGACCACAGGGGTCCAGACGCTCCCGCCAAAAGGACCATTTCATGATATGAAAATATAGAACAAGCTTAGCAAGTTTTAAATCCCCAGCTTCAGCGCGCGGCAAATAAATGTCCAGAAACCTAATATTACCTAATATTCATTCATTTTCTGAAGCGCTTGATCCTAATTAGGGTCGCGGGGAGGCTGGCGCCCATCTCAGCCGACTCTGGG
>JBCNYH010000012.1:4955888-4964080 GCA_039654325.1 Tandanus tandanus | reverse complement strand
CTCTCTCTCTCTCTCTCTCTCTCTCTCTCTCTCTCACACACACACACACACACACACACACACACACACACACACCTGACTGACATTTTCAAGACCATCAGAGAGAGAAATGAATGAGCCTCGTCTCAATTAACCTTAACCCCTCACCTAGCGTCCCTCCAGCCCCAAGACATGATTTACACCCCAGACCTTCTATGGAAAAAGAAAGGAAATGAAAACAGGGTTTCTCAGCTTGTCCATAAAGCAGCCGTTTTGGAAAATATTCCTGATATGCTTTTATGTGATGACTTGTTATCAGAAAGATAAATAAGACTAGACATTATTCATGCAATCCTGTGATAATGCTAATTAAGGCTACGTTCAGTTGGAGCTTGTGAAATGAATCACAATTCTCTTACTGTTTCAGTGCGAAGAATTGTATGAGAACATTGTTGCTAGGCAACGTGAAAATGCAAACACTGACAATAAGCAAGCTACAGAGGAATACAGAAGTTTTCTGATGACTCTGCCGTAGTCGGATGTATCAGTGGAGGTGATGAGACAGAATATCGGGCTGCTGTGGGCTCCTTCGTCACATGGTGTGAGCAGAATTTAGCTAAAGGCTCTAAATGCTACCGCTTGAAAAGGTAAAGGAGTTTGTAGTTTATGGTTCCAGAGTGCTGTAGTAAAAATAATCTGATGATGTAAGTGAAATAAGTCACAGAGTCGTGTTCAGGCCAGCACAGGTTTTATTCAGAAGGACTTTGACAGGTTCGGCTTCACATGCAATCAGCGTAGTATGACACCTCTCTCTTCAAATCACATGTGCGTATATGTGTGTTTGTGTGTGTGTGTGTGTGTGTGTGTGTGTGTGTGTGTATGAGTGTGTATGTACTGTATATGTGTGTATACTGTGTATGTGTGTAAGTGTGTGTCACGCACACAGACATTGGACAGAAGTGACACACAGAGTGCAAACCTTGATGTGGGCACTTCCCGGACTGCACGGCTAAAAAGGAGGCACTTCGTTTGGATTTAACTCTTGCGATGAGAAATGAGAAACGAGAGTCCCGTCGTCGCCTGCGGTTGAAATGAAAAAAAAAAAAAAGAAAAGAAAAAAAAGAGAGAAGAAAATCATATTGTCCAGGGACGACGGGTAAAAATCCCACTTCCGTTTCTCTTTTATTTAAAATCGTTTGGTCATTGTTTATAAAGAAGGCAATGTCCCTTTAATGCAGCATATTAGCTATGTCACCGCTAGTCACGTGCCGATAATCACATATGACGCTTTCATTATCGCCAATATTAGCTAACACAAATTTGTCCACCATGTTCACCATTTACTTGAATCTTTAGCTACCATAGCTAGAAAGGTTCACTAACAAGCTAGCTAACATTAGCTAGACTACTTTCATGTATAATTAAATCCAACGATGTTTTGGTAGCTTTTTATATTGTGTAGCCATGTTTGCTAGCATGACATGACATTTCCTACCCAGGCAGCCTCTGTCCGGATCGCTCACAACTAAACTGATTATCGGCACATGCCTAGTTCACACAACAAATCATTTGTCATATCGCACATGGAAAACATACATTATTCATAATATAATACATCGAGTGTACATGTGTAATGCTAATGCACTGAAATAGAAATTCATGCTTTAAATAAGACACAGGGGAATGACGTATTAGCAAATAAATTGTTACGTTCGTCATCAGGCCCTCACTATAAAATGCCACGAACGGTTAATAAATCATTAGCAGGCCGTCATGCTCAGGATGGAAACACTCTACTAAAATACAGCAACACCTAACACGACAGCCTAATCTGTCTGAACCAATCACGATGAACAGTACTGCTAAATTTTTCCTTCCAGCTAACAGTAACGGGCCATTTGCAAATACGATTAGCTTTCTTCAAACGACTCATTGAAATGAATCTGATTCAATCCATTCCAATCATACGAATCAGAACAAGTTAACGTTACCTAACCTGACGTTTCATAGTCATGCAGGTGTGCTAGAACATTCCGAAAATGTCATCTAATCAGAATTTCTATTGGCTAATCAGTTAGGTTCTGTCCATACCAATCCATTAGGTGCAAACAGCACCTAATGTGGAATTTTGTTTTGACTGCTGCCATTAGGAGCCCCCGAGTTAGCTAAGTTAGACAGCTAGCAGAAACCTCCTGTGGTAAATTTAGCTATTTAGCTAACTTTTTTCTTCGTTCAGGAGCTTGCTGCTAACTGGCTAACTCTCTAAGCAAAGTGTTTTCCTCATAAAAGTTAGAATAAAGTTCAGTTCAGTCAGCTAGCAGAAAACTCCTGTATTAATATGTACGTCAACGGATGTCACTTACTAGTAATATTTTGCCTGTATTACATGTACCAGCTGTCTATTATATATTATATTATATACATGTAGCCAAATATGCTAGCTAGCAAAATAAAAACAAAACAAAACAAAAACAAACAAACAAAAAATCCTCATGAGGTGATTGTAACTAGCTAGCTGAGTGTAATGAAAGTAATCTTTTTGTTTTTCTTTTTCTTGGTTATTTTACTAGCTTAGTTGCTAGCTGTTAGAATTTCTATGTTCTTTATCGTTCTTACATGATAACTTAGCGACGACATTCTTTCTGTTCTTTAAATTTTTAGACAAGGGTACTAAGAGACTATATATTGTTTGTAATCAGACCATTTGTGAAATATACATTTTGAATCTTGAGCTTGATTCACTTTAATGAGTCGTTTGGAAGAATCAAATCACCGCAGTGAATCAAAAAGTTCCTTCACTACATGCTAATAGGCCTACACGACACAAGGCAGTAACGGCAACAAAAAACTCCCGAGCGTTTCCGACTTCCCAAACAACTCCAGAGCCGCCTGCCGGGAGATAAATGGGATTCATAAATTCTTTTTATAAAAACAACAAAGAAAAACCCCCAAAAACAACACTAAGAATTCTACCATCACATAATGTAACCCTGATTGTGGAACAACACTGTTTCTCACCACGGCTAACAGCTACATGACACGATCCTGTACACACTCGCTCTGGCCACTAGGCTCTCGCGTACATCTCCTCCACACACACACACACACACACACACACACACACACTAGGGGATGCCTAGAGAAATGTTCATGTCCAAGAAATGGTATTTATAAGAAATGTAGCTGGAAATATCTAGCTTATCTGAAGAGAACTGGCTCTCTGTCCCTAAACAGTAATTATCTTAATACGAATGATCAGAAAAAACTGGACCCAAAATCTTTTACTGAAATTACAACAATTCCCTGTTAATGTTTATTATTAACATATAGGTTTATCGCACTAATAATACACAACTCGTCAGCAGGCATGTGCTGATGCTAGCCTTCCAGGTCATAATGACTACTTAGCATGTTATTAGCATAAAATTTGTATGTTTTGCCTTTAAAGAAATGAAATGGTGGACGCTCCTCCTAGTAAAAAGGCCACATCCTCAAATCTACCCAAAAATATTTATCCTTAAACATCAGCCATCCGTCCTAGTACAACAAGAGCTAGCTAGCATTTGATGTTAGCATTGTCACTGACGGATAGCTCGCCTGGCCGTAGCTACACAGGGATTAGCCGGGATGTTTTCAGTGTCTGATAACAAATAATACCAAGTAATTATCAGCACATGCCTACTTAAACATACCTAGATACGTTTATCGAGAACAAACATGGCACACTTTTATTCAGGTATCCTATTTTTAAATCATCTCATCTTTAAAGTAACATCTGAGTCACTAAATAAACAAACCGCGTGCTTTAACTTTACATTTGGCAAAGTTTTCAACGTTTGAGCCGAAGTAACCTTTCGAAAACACGCCACAGATTGAAATGACCAGTAATACAGCGCAAACCCTCATTCCTTACATACTACTTAAACTGTATAGCATTTCTTTTCGCTTTAATAATTATGTTAAAAGGAACCCGAAAGGAACTCCGTCCGGTTGTCATTCAGTCTAACTCCAGGATACTTGACCATGATACATCTGAAGCTAGAAGAATGCAGCTGTTAGCCACTGCACGGTGCGTCTCAACGACACGAAGTGGTGTGAAACTGTAACGCTGTGGAAAGTCGATGAGTGAAGTGGTGTGTTGAGGTATGCTGGTTTAAGGTGAACCTGCTTTACTGAGTGTAAACAGTACGGTGAAAACGTCTCAGGTTTCAACAGAGACTGGAAGGACAGCTGTGTTCGTTAATGCTGTGTTCAATAACGTTACATTTGGCAACGTTCTGGAGATGAGTGGGGGTGGAGATGAATATGTATGTGAAGGGTTTTTTCAGTCACCGAGCTTCTCCAAGAAGTAAAACAAAGCGACCGGATTTGTGTTGTCACTTTGAGGATGGTACGGTACGGTACGGTACATCTCAAAAAAACAATCCAAGGAACCACCATAACACAAGTCTGGATGCTTCGATTTAGAAATATTCAGTACTCTGTATGATCTATCGGCATTTCCTTTCCAATTCCATCGTCACGTCTCTTTCTGAGTGTTGATGGATTAAAAAAATTGAAAACATACAACAATTAAAGCCATCGACTGGGTTTCCTTCATGACTTCGCCAGCAGGTTTTGCCCTGTACAGCATTTCTTCGTTACCCCGCGTTCACCGGTAAAGAGAAGTGGACGGGGCGAAAGGAATATGACAAATGCTTTGAACGTTGCGAAGGTGAAGTTCATTTAAAAAAGTTGGAATTTTGAAAATGAATTCTTTCATGATAAATATTTACCATGTGAAATTTTTTTTGCAAAGCTTAGTAACATCGGAGACGTATGTAGCGTGTATCGTTTCTGAAGCTTCTTCTCGCAAATGCGGTTTTAACTGAAGTTTATCTGCAGCCTTTAGGTGAGAATTCTTCTTCATGATGGTTACAATAAAACATAAAAATGAAAATTAGAAGGAAAGCGTTAGCCGAAAGATGTAGGGAGCAGCGGGACTATTTTCTGTCATGATTTAATCATTTGAATGGCAACATGTTCTTTGCTACCAAATTCATTTGTTAATTATGATTTTATTAGCATCTATACATATTAATAATTTTGTAAATATTAGTCATTCTGGTTGTGCAACGCAGCTAATTAAACCACTTCTGTGTGAAGACGACCACTATATTACCTAGCATGGGTACCATGGCAACCAGCAGTAACGCTGAGTCGTTAATGCCTATTAGCAACCAACGTCGTTTGGGAAACGTGAGGAGAAAACATGGCTGCTGTGTGAACGCAGGGTTATCTGAATTAACTTTAGCTAGTTAGCACTGACGGCTAATCACCACCACAGGGTTTGAAAACTTTTCAATTTTTAAAAGATGGAACTCTAGCATGAAATGGATGAAGTGAAGCTCCCTGATTGGCCGTTGTGCTGTCAATCTGCGTATCTGCTGGTTTCAAAAAGCCACGCCCAATTTCCTGTGTCCATATTTGTCTAATCTCCTTTATATCACACAAAGAAAGTGAGTGTTTGCATTATCAACCAAGTGGATAGTGAGGGTTAAACTCCGTCCTCATACTTACGAAGCTGCCAAATGGTATGTGTGTGTTTGATAAAGGGACACTTCATCCAAAAATACGTGGAACATTCTAAATGCTAACCTGACAGGATTTCAAATGTGATTTATTTTTAATGCTAGCTCGCTAAGCTGAGCTGGCCTGACAGGATTTTTGAGAGAATTCACACACGTTCTGAGAACAATATCCACAAATTCAAGTTCACAATCTTTACTACCAATACTAGCTGGCTAACACAAGCTAACATGACAAGTATTATTGAAAGGCTTTTTAAGTCATAGTAATAATTATTCACCCTCACTGTCAGCACTAACTAGCTAGCTAGCAATAATGAGCTAACCTGACAGGATATTTTGACAGGACTTGTAAAATTCTATGATTGAAAGTCTAGAGTTTTTATGATAACGTTAGCCAGATAGCTAGAGCACATTAGGCAGGATTTCTGAGAGGGTTTCTGAGTTATATTTTTAAAATATTACTAACCGTCACTTCTAGCTAACATACCTTAACCTAGCAGTATTTTTACAGTCTTAACCGCTAATGCTAACCAGATAGTATAGATCATTTTCCATCTGTATTGGAAATGCTAGCTGGTTATCTAATACAAGCACTCCTGACAGGATTTCTGAAAGAAAATAATTCATTTTAATAATTTAGCTAGCTAACATGAGCTAAGATGACAGGATTTCAGCAGGGATTTATAAATCATAGTAATGAATGCTCATAATTTTATTAAAATGGTGGTGTAAACTAACAAACTAACAAAATGTTTTTGTTTTTTTTTGATAAAGTGTCCCTTTTATGGATAGGCAAACATGAACGATTGAAAGAATAGTGACTAGCATGTCAGAGTTGTGCTATTTTAGGCCTAACTTTAACAAAAATGACAACAGCCGAATTTTTAGGTATTGTATCTTTGGCCTGAGTGTAAAAACGCAAGGCAATGTGGAGATTTGGAGGTGTGCGTCACGTCATGTCGTCGAGTGTGGATTGCTAGAGGGATGGAGGAAAAGGAAAGAGTGAGAGAGTGTAAATGATTGAAGGCCTGTGCATGTTGAATGTGAGTCGTGTCTCTTCAGTCTACTCCGTTATTCTTCCCCTCCATAAGTGAAGGATAAAAATCCCCTCATCCCCTTCCCTGTGGAGGCCTCGGTAAAATCACCTGAATAATAAAGAGTTTAATATTCCGTCATTGTCAGTGGCTCTTTTTGTTTTGTTTTGTTTTTTTTTCTGGTCCAGCAATCCTGAGGGAGCATGAGGTGAGGGCTTAAAGTTGTCCTTTTTTGTTAAAAAAAACAAAAACAAAAACAAAAAAAAACAGACACGAAAAAATAAAGAAACGTCTTTATCGTCTCCAAAGCTGAGTCGCTTCGTCTCCTGCCCTCCAGCGGGAACGTGCTGGCAAATTCAAGCATGAAACAAAACCCTGTCCTCTTTTCCATCAGTCTTCCTTTTTCTTTATCGATTCATCACTCGTTCTGGTTCTCTGTAGTCCCACAGGTGTCTGTCCACTAGGGGGCGGAGTTTGACACGGAGTCAACATGGAGTTGACTCTGGAAGACGAGACTCGGCTGCGAGCGATGGTCGCCTCTGGATGCTGAAATGAAGAACGGAGAGGACCGTGAGAAGACCACATTTGGTGTATAGACTGATGATGTCATCATTAATATGGAGAGCCACTGTATATACAAGGCTGTATGTGTGTGCGTGCGTGCGTGTGTGCCTGTGTTTGTGTGTGTAGAACCTGGTCTGTAGTTAGCTGTTGTGTTCTCGGGCCGACTCCTCTGTGTGTGAGGAGGAGCAGGAGGAGATCCTAGCGTTCCTCCTAAAGAGGCGGTCCAACAGGCTGCGGCGCGGAGCCTCGGGAGGCTGAGCCCAATCCAGGTCTGGAGATCGCATCCCCAGAGGCCCAAACACATTAAGGTCACTGAAACACTCTGTCTCAATCATCTGTAATGAGAGACGAGAAATGGAGACAACATTACAGAGTGTGTCTGAACAGTGATGACGATTATGGAGGAATTCTGTAGGTGTGAATATTTACATTTTTACTATACTAAAATAAGATGAAATAATTAATTAATTGTAGAGACTTTTTAATAACTTATTATTATAAAATATACTCATTATTATTATTATTATTGTTATTATTATTGTTGTTGTTATTGTTATTATTATTATTATTATGATTGTTGTTTTTATTTATTTATTTATTTATTATTATTATTATTATTATTATTATTATTATTATTATTATTTTAATTCTAGGCTTTATTTACAGCTCTGCTGTGTGTGTGAGAAGATAGAGAATGATCTCTTCATGACCCTTCTGCTGGAGACGTCTCCGTCACTTCTCCATTGTGTTGCTGTGGTTGCTATGGTGATGTGAACTACTTCTCGATTGTGCAGTCGTCTGACCGTTTGTGAGTAAACACTACTATCCAATCAATGGGGAGGAGGTGGGTCATCATAAATGTCCTTTATGGGATTTACATACAACCTGTACAGGCCTACTGTATACTGAGTAAACACAATACAACATACATGCACACACACACACACACACACACACACACACACACACGCACCTCATTCTGCCATGGTATAGAGACACTGCCGGTGGCAAACTTGGAGTAGAAATCATTATCAGTTTGGTCCAG
>JBCNYH010000012.1:4887093-4899833 GCA_039654325.1 Tandanus tandanus | reverse complement strand
CGCTGATAGTGGGGCTTGAACCCCCGACCTTGGGATCAGTAATCCAGCACCCTACCACCAGGCCACCACTGCCCTGCCCTGCCCCGATATCAACCAGTTTCTAATAAAACATAAAGGCTTTGCTTTTAATACACCACTTGACTCAACAGTAAAGCTGAATTTAGAATTACAGCAAAAACACAATTTACAAAGATAAGAAGTAAACATTCTGATGGAACAAAAGTACAAATACTACACAAACTACGCAATACACTAAACATTAGCGGCATCATATAAATAGACTATAATGCAGGCTCAAATTTCAGATGTGCCGGGTAGCTACTTCCTAATATATTGTACTCTCGATGCAAACTCAGGGTCGTAAAAGCTACTTCACAAGTGTCACTGCAGAACCTACTCGTGATTTCATATAACTCCAGTCCAACTGAACTAACGTTTAATCATATTATTACTTAGACTATGATTATGGCATAACTGTGGAATTTTCTTTCTATTGTGTAGCCAAATGATTACAATAGTGATTTACAAAGCACTGACACTGGAGACTCCTTCCTTACAGGTTACATAAACAATATCAATGATCACATCTTTTGTTCTAAACAGGATGTTATTATGTGTTTTATTTGTTAGATAACATCTGATACACACTGACGTTTCTGCCAGACAAGGGAATGAGCCGTTGCCATGGAAACGATATGGTATTAAAGCGAGTGCGTTAATATCCTTCTGACAAATTCGATTCGAGGATTCAGCAGCACACGGATTTCTACAGCAGGTTTCGAATAGCATTCGGTTAAAGATAAAGCTTCAATCTGGCAACCCGGAGTGTCTCCCTCTCCTGACTGGAGGAAAAGGCGTGTTCCAGTGCAGCTGTGACGCAGGAGGAGGACATGCCTGACTCAGGATATGTGATATGAGCACCACATTCACCCCCTCCATCCCCCCACCCCGCTGTTCCGGCCCGGGTCGAACCTCCTGCCCCATTTCCACCAGCACTCGGGGAACCTTCCTTACTTCCTTCCTTCCTTCTAAATCAATCAATCAATCAATACAAATAAATAAATCTCAGACCCAAAGCAAGAGACCGTGCAGAACCCGTACCCTGCCTTTCAACATGGACTGCTGTTTCAACAGGAATCTTTATTTCATCAGGTCACGTGGGTCAGTAATCATCCACCAATAAAAGAAAACTGTATACATTCACATACTGTATAGTAAAATCAATAATAAAATATACAACAAAATTAAACATCTGTCAACATCAAAAATATATAAAATTTTATTAAATATAAATATATAACCAAAAATATATTTTATACTATATAAATGTATATATAATAATAATAATAATAATAATAACAACAATAATAATATTAATAATAGTAACAATAATAATAACAATAATAATAAGAATGACAATAATAATAATAACAATAACAATAATAATAATATTAATAATAATACTAACACTAATAATAATAATAATAATAATAACAATAATAATAATAACAATAATAATATTAATAATAATACTAACACTAATAATACTAACACTAATAATAATAATGACAATAATAATAATAACAATAATAGTAACAATAATAATAACAATAATAATAATGACAATAATAATAACAATAATAATATTAATAATAGTAACAATAATAATAACAATAATAATAATGACAATAATAATAATAACAATAATAATATTAATAATAGTAACAATAATAATAACAATAATAATAATGACAATAATAATAACAATAATAATATTAATAATAGTAACAATAATAATAACAATAATAATAATGACAATAATAATAATAACAATAATAATATTAATAATAGTAACAATAATAATAACAATAATAATAATATTAATAATAATAACAATAATAACAACAACAATAATAATAATAATATTAATAACAACAATAATAATAACAATAAAAATAACAATAATAATAATAACAACAATAATAATATCAATAACAGCCTAAATTAGATACATTTTTAAAATAAAAACATATGTACTAAAATAGTGTATTAATATATACATACATATGCAGTACTAATATAAATAAATACACTTATGTTATATACAACATTTTAAAATTCTAATATAAATATTATATTTCTGAGTAAAAACTGATGTGCACTTTTAGTGTATTATGGGTAAAATAATAATAAAACTGCATTTAAAAAAATAAAAAATAAAAAAAAAACATGACCCTTCATTGTTTTTATATTATTAGTTTATTATTAATCAGATACAGACTCCAGCCTCCAGCCTCCATTTGGGGTTTTTATAAATTTCCATATCTTTTGTTTCTTAGAGGTTATGGAGTTGAAATGTAAAACCATGATGGTGATGTGTTGAATGTGTAAAGGTGTTCTCTACCTGTAATAACGCTGTAATAAGAAATCTGTGCACTTCACTACTTCTTTGACCTTTTCCCCCCATTTCAGGTTTCTGTTTACATTTCCCCATATTGAACTCGTCCTGGCCTGGACTGGTGTATAAAGGTCAGGTTCTTTGTGTAAGAGTGAATAACATGGTGCAGAGAGCAAATTCTCAAATATATCAATTCATATAAGAAAAAAAGGAAAGTTATATGTTTAAATATCTGTGTTGGACCCTTAATTATAAAATTTAAACACTTTGAAGGCATAATTTTTTATTATTCAAACATTAGCTGATATACTGTTTGTCCAATTAAACCGATGTTACTGTTTTAAACACTAATGGGGTATTTCAGTAGTTAGAAAAGTTTGTGTTTGGTGGCACCATGTGGTTCAAAAGAGAATTATGAGTACATGGAGTGTCAACGGTCACCTTTCTTTCTTTTTTTTTTTTTGCTATACTGTATTAATCTCCCAAGGGAAATCATTGCCTCTGCATTTAACCCATCCAAAGTGAGCACACACACACTCGGAGCAGTGGGCTGCCACACTTTGGGGCGCTTGGAGAGCAGTTGGGGGTTAGGTGCCTTGCTCAAGGGCACTTCAGCCATGAAGTTAGAGGAAGGAAAGGTGCAGCTCACTCCCCCACCACCACCACACATTTTTCCTGTTGGTTCAGGAATCGAACCAGCGACCTTTAGGTCCCAAACCTGCTTCTCTAACCATTAGGCCCCGGCAATATACTACACTTATTCCCTACTTATACACCTACTATATAGCGTTATATATAAACACACACACCTTAATACAAAGAAACAAATCTGTACTATTCACTCATTGGCAAACCACTTAATTCTTTTAGGGTCGTGACTCTGGGGCGAGGGAGGGGTACACCCTGAACAGCTCATCAGACCATTACAGGACACCGAAACCATTCACATTCACACCTAGGGGCAATTTGGAGCCGCCAGTTAGCATAATGTGCATGTCTTTGGACTGTGGGAGGAGACCAGGGTACCCAGAGGAAACCCACACAAACTCCACACAGAAAAACCCTCACCAAGCTCAAACCCAGGACTTTGTTGCTAGGAGGCGGACGTGCTAACCACTACACCACCATACCGCCCGAAAATTCTTCATATTATCTCATTTTTAACAACTAATTTGCATAAAAGTTGTTAGAAAAAGAGAAACATGTGTATGAGTGTGTGTGTTTGTGTGTTGTTTAGAGAAAACACACTGCTGAAAATCCAGAATCAGATGTCTGCTGTGTACAAAACCACTTTAATCCAACAAAAATATCTGCATTGTTGTACAGCGTGATTTTACATCATATCAACAAAAACAACAAAAAACTCCAACTTCTTGGTTTCATTATTCATCTTTCATTACATACAAACTAAACGCCAGCAGGCCGAAGTGCTTGTGTTCTTTTTTTTGTCCATCATTCATTCAATTTCCATATAAGGAAAATTAAAGATGGCGGATGGCGACAGTCGATTCAGAGCGACTGCTTTAAAAGAAAAACCCAACTAAAATAAAGTCATGTCATTATTCTTCTCTTTAAAAAACAAGTCACGTTTTTGTCACAAATGTTTGAAACGTGACGCCTCTTTTCTCCGCCCAAAACGTAAAACGCGCCGAAACCGAATATGACAGAAGTGTTCAGAAATCGTCGAGCGTGTCCGCTTTAGGGATGGACAGTCCTCGTTCCTTCACCGCCTGCAGCTTCAGTTGCTCCGCTTCCTGCTTGGCCTGCTGCTCCACCCGCTGCTCCTCCAGGATCTCCTCGATGGAGACGCGCTGCAGGATCTGATCGCAGTCTTTATCCAGATCCTTTCATCAGCACACAATTCACTGTCATCAAACATAAACAAACAAACAAACAAACAAACATCGTGCCGTCACACTCACCACTTCGCCGAGAAGGACCACATTCTCCCCTCGCACCACGAAGATCCCGCGGGGGATGTCTCCGAATTTTTTACCCACGTGGATTCGTTCCACTGTCTGATGCAGAACCAAATTCGCTGTCAGAGAAACAAACAAGCAGCGATAAAATAAATAAACAGATAAGTCAAATAGACAAATGATAAATAAAATAAACAAAAGGGAAAGAGAAATAAATACGGACAGTCAAAAATAAAATCAGTAGATAAATAACATGGCAGAAAATGATTAATATTCTGTGTGTGTGTTTAAATCTAAAAACTTCAGCAGCATTAGCAATGATTGCTTTCCAGACTGAACCAATCAGGATCCTAATCTGCTCCAGTTTAGCTGTGTGTTATGTTCCAGAGATCATACCGAACTGATCTATACTCCTGAGAATCCCGATCAGCGTTCTCCCATCTCTCAGCAGAACCAGATGTTTTTCTGGAAAAAAAAAAAACAGAGATAAGGAAAAAACCTCACAGTAAACACCAGTTACATCTCCGGATCACGACTTCATTACTCTGTACTTCATCTATCATTGTTACCAATGTATTGGCGCCCTCTTTACCTCACCTACGCTATCCTGCTCCATTTACATTGCTCAACTGAACGGAATTCTGGCTCCTGATTGGTCGTAGGATGTTGATTAATTTACTGGAACAGAACCTCGAGCAGTTACCTTGATTTTAAAATCTAAGGCACAGGTGTCAAACTCAAGGCCCGCGGGCCAAATCTGGCCCGCCAACTCATTTTAAGCGTTTTCAAAGAATATGATTATCGTACGTTCTTTGCATCGACTGTTACCATGAAACCTAATTCATCATCCTTCCACTAGGTGGCAGCAGCCTATTTCAAGTAAACAGCTAGTCATTGATGACTCGAGAAAGGTTGCATGCTAGCTTGTCGCTGTTAAGTGTTGTCAGAAACTGCAAGTGAATAAAGGAAAGGAGGAGAAATACCTAAACGAATAATTCTTCCATGCAGAATTTACCGTTTTTAGAATGCCCTTTGAGAAAAGATGTTCAGTGATTATTCGGCCCTCGATCACCTTTCAATTTAGTGATGCGGCCCTCAGTGAAAATGAGTCTGACTCCCCTGATCTGATGGGATAAAAGATTTAAAAATCCTTTTATAACTAGAACCATATGCATGTTAATAGACATTTAAGTAAAACTGACTATATGGGCAGTTTCTCAAAATCAAGGCCGGATACAATTCCTTCCTAGCATTCAGTCACCACGTGATGGAGGAGTGTAGAGAGAGTGCAGGGGGACATCTCATGAATATTCATGAGGGCAGTCACCTGATTGATCAGTGAATGCTTTAATGTTTCATCATATTGTCCTGGCTTGATAACTCCATCATGGAGAGGAGGCTGAACACCAATTAATTATAATTTTAAAAAAGTGACGTCATTTCCGCCAATAATGCAGGCCTCGAATTATGATGGATTACGAAGCCAATATTTTCTGCCTTCAGATATTAATTACATTTCCAATTTTCTTACACAGCTGACAGTTACACGGAATTACATTTCAGAGTATAAACATAACAATAATAATAATAATAATAATAATAATAAGTATTAAACACAATAAAGCTTACACAGAGTGTAAACACAAGACCGGCTGCAGCTTTGATGTTAAAATAATTAAAAATAATTAAATAAACTTACTGTCGATGTCCTCAATGAGGCTGGCTGTTCCGGGCATGTAATTCATTTTTGAATCACATTTGTTGAGTTTTTCTTGCAGAATAAAACTAACAAGTCATGAACCATTTGAAACATGTAGCCTTATTTCACAGGACGTGACGCAAATCACTCTACTTCCGGTTCGTTCAGCCTGTATATATAAAAAAAGATAATTATATGTTGGTGGATTTTTTTAAAAAAATGGATAAATTAATAAAATTCACAAAAAGAGAATAAATAAATAGTACAGTGAGTGATAAAACTAAAACTTTTTTTTGCTTACCTGCACGTCACATGGCGTTATTGAATACCTGTTTCTGATTGGTCTATTCAGATGACGTACACGCGTGAGTCAGAAACCTGCTTTGAACACGGATTGTCTGGAAAGAAATATATTTTTAAAGATTTATAAACGTTGTTTTAACATTCTGAAACCATTATAAAAAAAATTATATATATTTAAAATAATTTAAAAACATTTTGGGTTTTTTCCACACACGAATTACGAACGAAGTCCCGCCTATAAAATAAATTATTATGTATGTTATTGGTGGTTTCCTCAGTTCTGTGACGGTCTAGCCAATCTAAGGACAGAAGGCAGAACATGCCGGAAAGTGGATGGGGAAAAAAAAAACTAAGAGGCTTTAGCTTTGGACGATTCATCTGAATGGCTTAAGCACCAAGTAACTTAATCAGATCCTAAATCAGACGGTTATACCCCGATTAAAAACGGACGCAGTTGATATAACGCGATGGTATGTGTTTATTTTTATTATTTTTTTACATTCCTGTTTAGCGACTAGCTTCCGTGCTAACCTGTCCTATAGTTTTATATCGGCTAAAACCGCGCGCGCTAACTTTTCTTCTGGTCACTATGGTAACTAATGATGGATTTCACTGAAGAAATCCAGGATTGTTTTGTAAACAAAACGAGAGTTGTAAATGTGTTGGTATGAAATAGGGTCGTTAATATAAATGACAATAATTCTGCTCGTTGTTCAGGACTGAAGCTAACACACGGAACACGGAAGTGTTTAGAGGTTACACAGCAGTTAGCTTCATCTGATTAGCCTTCAGCATCACCAGAGTCGAATTTAATTTATTCATAATAACACTTTAAATAATGACGTCATTTATTTATTTTATTTATTTTTTGTTATCCAAATCCTATTAGCCTGTTTTTTTTTTGTCAATTTGCCAGAGCTTGTGGAGTTAGCTAGCATTTAAGAGTTATAAACTGTAAACAGACACAGCTGTTTAATCAGTGTTTTATTTATTTGTTTACTTCCTCTTTTTAAATGTATAGTATGTATACAAATCCCCTGTTTTTTAGGTTTAGGATTAATCAGAGTGTATAAACCAGTGAATTAGTTTTGGACACTTCACGTAACATTCTATTCAGTCTTTAGTTTTAAAGTTCTGCCCCTGTGGTTCTTCGTCCCTACTGTATACAGTGTATATATGTATACTATATATACACACACTAATGTGTGTGTGTTCACAGCAGGATTCGAGTCCGTATTGTGGCTATCCACCCAACTACTGGTACCCTCCTCCAGCCGGGCCGTACAGTAATGCCTACCCTTCCGGGACTGACATCAACGGACAAGCGCCGTACAATCCACAGGTATGGGAACGGGAAAAAACAACAACGTTCACATCCCAGCAGGATCAGAGAACCTGAAACTACAGAACTGGCTTATAATGTAACTATCTCTGCGCTCTTCTAGGCAATGCCGGCGTATCCGAACGGAGTGTATAACCCGGGTCAGTACCCTCCGAACATGTTTCACCCGTCCAATCCGTTCTACTGCAGCGACCAGATCCCTCCCAGACAGCCGCAGTACCACAGTCAGGACCGAACCGCGGCCGGCTCCCCTCAGCCGCCGTACCCCGTCCCGCACTGCCAGGGGGTGAGTCACGAATTCCAGATTTCCATTTCTGCTTGGTGTGTGTTGTATGTATTTATTTTCTTATTCTCTTCGCTTCTGTTAGGCCCCTGGATTCCCACCTGGTTCGTACCCATCCTATGGAGACGCCTGCCCCCCTAATGCCCCCTACCCCGCACAGCAGCCTGTACCCTCACGCCCCCAGCCTGAACCCTGGCCTCATTCAACAGGATACGGACCTCAATCACACTACCCCAACCACACGCACCCTCCGCCCTGGCACAGTCCGGCTCCACCTCCGTACGATCACATTAAGCACAAGGTAAGCGAAATGAAATTGAAAGGTTTCTTTAAGAGTTCCAGGCCGTATTACATACGTACCGCATTTCTTTCCATGTCATCAGGAACCACCGTATCCAGGTCATCTGAACAATCGAACCCAACCCAAACCACGACCCAGCACGCCCAACTCTAACCCTAACCCCAACCCGGCTCCAAACAAACCAGTGGAGTTCAGCGCACCGCCTCAGATCTACAACAAAACGCCATCCGGAGGCGGGAACCAGCCCAAAGCGACAGCGCAGCAGAGAGACCCTCCTCCTCCTCCTCTGGCTGCGCCGCAGCCTCCGAACAGCGATAACCCGAGCCTGGCTCGAGTTCAGGAGGTCATGATCAGGGTCAATCTGCTGCAGGAAGACGTGGACGAGTTCGTTGGGAAAAAGACGGACAAGAGCTACCGCTGTCTGGAAGAGCTGCTCACTAAAGAGCTGCTCGTCCTCGACTCGGTGGAGACCAACGGCCAGGACGCTGTGCGCTCGGCTCGCAAAGAGGCCGTGCAGAAGATCCAGGCCATCCTGGACCGTCTGGAGAACAAGGCCTTCTAGAGTGCGGGCACTCATTTCACTCGTATCACGCGCACACACACACGCACTGCCGTCCAATCCCTTGCTTCTCATCCTGATCCTCCTGTTTTTCACTTCCTGAATAGCTCCACCCCCTCCCACAGATCCAGTTCTCAGCTTTGATCTACCTGGCTGTTGATCCTCAGATGCTAATCATGTTAGCATAACTGTCCACGATAACTAAAGAGTTAAAAAAAAAAAATGAACTGAACCGAACAGCAGCTGTATATTTTGTTTTGTATGTTTTTGTGCGATCCGTTACTGTCGTTAACGCGCCGTCGTCCACTCCCTGTCACCGTTTCCTGTTTAGCCGGTTGTCTGCCGCCGTCCTGAGCGAGTTTTCTTATGGAAAACGTCGACAGCAGTAGATTCAGGAGCAGACAATTAGCAGATGTTTTGGTTTAACGGAAAGCAATAAATAATTTTGTGTTTTATACTTTAACAACACCACCTCACTTTAATTCTACTTTTATTTATTTTTAGTTTTTATTTAAGCTATAATGCTCTGTAGCTCCGCCCCAAATCACGGCGAATCAGCTGTATTCTTGTATTAAACACTGTGCACTTGAAGCGGTCGACCTCTCAGCCTCCGCTAATAGAAATTTGCTAGTCAAGTTCCCGCACAGAAAGTCGGCCATTTTGAATATTTCAAGGCTTTTGATGTCCCGCCCCTTTCAGTATACAAAGCATCTGATGTTCCCTGCTTCGTTTCCCACTGGCGACAGTATCGTATCACCAAAGTGTTAATAATTCATTTATCTCAAACACGTTAAAAGGGGAAAAAAAAAAAAAAGACAAATAAACGGACAAAATTTCAATTATGTGCCGCATCGAGTTTCGCTAAATGCTAACGCTAAGTCTTGATTTAATATTAAAGGTTGTGATTGACTGATTGATGGGTTTTTAACTTTGGCTCAGTGCTGCACATTTCTTAGGGAGCATGTTGGACGAATTGGGAACACGAGCATTTCGAGGAAATCGGTGAGGTGACGCGAGGGTTCAGTACGGTTCTGAAACGCAGGATGGGTGTATAAGCAATACTGACCTTCTCACTAAGGGTTTACACTTTCTTCCGCCAAAAATCTCAAGTCTAATCTAAAGCCAGGATCCCGTCTAATCTAAAGGTCTTGCATGTTTACAGAGACCTTTTAAAAAATATCCATAAAAAATTATGAATTTGTATTTAATTTATCTTATTAAAAAAAAAAGCAATTCTAGATGAAGGGAAGAATAATCCGCCTTCCTTTTAAAAAAAAGAAAAGGGAACGAACGCCGCTATGTTTGATACTTTGCACCAAAGTCACTTTCAGGCGTGAGCCGACGTTGTTATATCTTCATATCACGATACTCACCTAAAGGTTGGTCGCTGTTTACAGCGATCTCATCACCGTGTTGTGTTTAAACTGTTCTGTCTTCAAGTGGATCTTTTAAATAAAAAAAAAAAAAAAAAAGAAAAGAAGAACCGACCCTTAACGGGTTTCGACCAGCGAGAGCCAGCAGGTCCACAGACGTCTGTGTCGCGGCGCTCTCATGAAGAGACTGTCGTCGGGCTGTTTTGGGATCAGTCATGATTCTGAACTTGATGCGTTTGTTCTGTATGAAATCCGACGACTTCTGACACGACGATAGCAGCAGAACTCCGACATGGACGCCTTTACACGCGCTCACTGGATACTTTCATGAACCTGTTCCTCGCTCAGACTGATGGTCGTCTCCCCCGTGTTTTTTTCCTCTTTTTGATTGTCATGTTTTTTGAAGTCTAGTGAACAGAATTATGGGATTCCCTTCTCTGAGAAGGACGCACCAAACTTTAAAAAAAACCAAGTAGAAATCGATGAAACTTAGGCGCCTGTCCTCACGCTGCGCTCTGACTGGAACGGATTTCACACAGGGCGCGTTCATTCTGCCCAGAACACCACACGTGTTGAATATCTCTGTATCCTCAGTATTTTGTACCCACTATCTTACGGGCATGTCGTCTCAACCTGGACCCTTCAGCAGGTCTTCCTCCAGTCGCTTTATTAAGGACAGACTGTGCCATATCGCTGGCAGGTGCTTTTCATATCTGACTGAAGAAAAACCGACAATGGGAAGTTAAAGGTGTGGAAACTGTCGGGTTCTGCATGTTACCGAGTCTGATTTTCGTTGTACAAGTTCACTTTCCTTCTGTAACTCTGTAAAATCTCATCCTATAAACCTGAAACTGTACTTTACATGAAAAAGAGTATATTTCTACGCCACTTGTACATAAAGAACACACGTTAAACACAGGACCAAAACCTGCTTGCCGAGATCTCGACTGTAGTGCATGGATACGAACACGGGACGAGGCCACCGGCCCTGAGCACCACACGCCGCTTACAATAAACCATCACGATCCTGAATAACTGCTGTTCCTTTGTTTTATTTACGTTAAAATATGGAAAGGTGGGAACCCGAGTGGCAAGATGTGTGACTATCATCCTGGAGATTGCAGGTTCGAGTCCAGGTTGATGCTGCGGGCCGGGTGTTCAAGGGAGCTGATTGGCTGAACTCTTGTGCGAGGGATTGATGGGATATGCTTATCTCCCTGTCACTCAATACAATCATCAGCCAATCATGGGCATCCGTGAGCTTATTCCTGCAAAGGGGTGAATATCGCTTTCCGCGCTCAAATGGGCATGTGGAGCAGTTGGTAAAAATGCAGGTGACAGCATCACGTGTTCCTCCCTGGTTGGTGGGGGTTACGTGTGATTGGGAGGTGGTACTTGACTAGTGGGAATTGGCTACGGGAGAAAAACGGGGAAAAAGAAATCTCTACACTAGATAAAAAGAACCCTGAGAATCAACTCCCAAACTTTAAATGAAGTCTGGTCTTCTACACACGAGTGTTTGTGGGTTGATGGAGGTGTGCCATGCCTAAGCTCACCTTTACTCAGTTAAAGCAGTTATATAAAGAGTACGCGGCCCAAAGTTTTTCATCATCACTGTGCAGGGTTGGTCTTTTACCATAAACGTTTGGCTGAAGCTCTAATCCGAGGTTTGTGTATCTTTTTCTGATATATTTAATGTTGGATGATTTTTGCTCAATAAATAAATATAAATAGAACGTTTTGAGTTCTTTGTATAAGTGGGTTCTCTTTAGCTTTTGGACGCTGATCACATTTCAGCTCACATTTATATGGAAAACAAGAAACTCTTCACTGGGACTCAAACTACTGGCACGGAATCATAACAGTAACAGTTACGGGTGTACAGAGAAGTGACGTGACGGTTGTAACAGTTATGGATGTAGATGCAAGAGGCGAATCAAATGTGGATGTAGAGAGGATAGTTTAACAGTCAACACGTATTGATGTATATAGACTCGAGACATAACAGATGTAAAATTTATAGATGATGAGAGAAGAGATGTTACAGTTGTAACATTTACTGATGTGGACAAGAATAATGTAATGACTAGCATTTATAAAGAGAAGAGATGTAACAGTTGTAATACTGATGTAGACAGGAATGATGCCTGTAATACTTTTAGATGAAGAGAGAAAAGACATAACAGCTCTAACACTTACTGATGTGGACAGGAGTGATGTAATGACTATAACACATAGATAAGGAGAGAAGAGACGTAACAGTCGTAACACTGATGTGGACAGGAGTGATGTAATGACTATAACACATAGATAAGGAGAGAAGAGACGTAACAGTCGTAACACTTACTGATGTGGACAGGAGTGATGTAATGACTATAACACATAGATAAGGAGAGAAGAGACGTCACCATTGTAACACTTACTGATGTAGACAGGAGTGATGTAATGACTAACACTTATAGATGAAGAGAGAAGAGACGCAACAGTTGTAACACTTACTGATGTAGACAGGAGTGATGTAATGACTAACACTTATAGATGAAGAGAGAAGAGACGCAACAGT
>JBCNYH010000012.1:4868651-4879493 GCA_039654325.1 Tandanus tandanus | reverse complement strand
TGTGGAGTTTGCATGTTCTCCCTGTGCTTGCGTGGGTTTCCTCCGGGTACTCCGGTTTCCTCCCACAGTCCAAAAACCTGCACAGTAGGCTGACTGGCTGTTCCAAATCGCCCCTAGGTGTGAGTGTGAATGGTTGTATGTTTCTTGACCCTGCGATGGCCTGGTGAGCTGTACCCTGCCCTCACCCAGAGTTGGCTGAGATGGGCGCCAGCCTCCCCGCGACCCTCATTAGGATTAAGCGGCTTAGAAAATGAATGAATGAATGAAATTGCTCTCTTTTCATCCTTTTTTATGTTTTTTCTTTTTTCCAGTTTTTCCTTTGCTACATCTCTCTCTCTCTCTCTCTCTCTCTCTCTCTCACTCTCTTTATTTCTAAGGGATATTAAAATATTTTATTTTTTAAATCTTATATAATTATATTTGTGCTTATATCCTTATATAAGTTATTAAAAGTTTATTCTAACTGATATAAAGATATTTATGACGTGAAGTGTTTGAGAAATTCAGAATTATCACTTTTATATTCATCCTAATTCCAGACTCTCATAAACCTACCTCTTGTTTTTTGAGAATAAACTGTCAGACTGAACCCGGTCTCTCTCTCTCTCACACCATCAGGTTTCGAGTAGAGGGTCTCTGATGGCCTCTACACGGATTTCAGACCGCTTGTCTTGCACCCCGGTGGCCTTCGGTAAGCGCGCGATGCCGAAGCTGATGTCGGAGCTTGAGGCTGAGGAGAAGGACATCCGCCGGGGGGCACTGTGTTCCCTCTGTGTACTGCTGCACGACCCTGAGCGGGCGTATGAGGCCCTGCTTCAAGGTACTGACACTACATCACTCAGTATCACAGTGCTGGAACAGATGATCATTGTACAGAGGACACAACATATAAACAATAAATAAATCATCGATTCGGTGAAGGATTACATGCTTTCTTTAACATTTATGGAAGGAGTTTGTTGTTTATCTTAACGCCGATTGCAGACTGTGCCAGCGCATTATCGCCACTCACTCTTTGGTCTGGAATTCTCTGTTTTGGCTTACAGACTATGGAAGGAGTCTCCAGTGTCAGTGCTTTATCACAGACAAACGTAAAGCTGTGACATCATCATTTAGAAGAGTTTCTTGGTAACATGAACTAGGTGACAGCATAGTGGTCAGCACGTCTGTCTCACAGCAAGAAGGTCCTGGGGTTCAAGTCCCGGGACTGTGTGCAGTTTGTTCTTCCCGTGCTTGGGTGGGTTTCCTCTGGGTACTCCGGTTTCCTTGCAAAGTCCAAAGACATGCACATTAGGCTAATTGTCTGTTCCAGATTGCCCCTAGGTGTGAGTAGGAGTGTCAGTGGTTGTGTCTGTTTTGGCCCTGTGATGGTCTGGTGATCTTGGCCCAGTGTGGGCTGAGATAGACTCCAGCCTCCCCGCAACCCGAATAGGATTAAGCGGCTTAATCCTAACGTAGGCAGCACGGCAGTGGTTAGCACGTCCACCTAACAGCAAGAGGGTCCCGGGTTCGTCTCCCGGGCTCGGGGCGTTTCTGTGTGGAGTTTTCCCTGTGCTTGCGTGGGTTTCCTCCAGGTACTCCGGTTTCCCCCCACGGTCCAAAAACATGCACAGTAGGCTAACTGGCGGTTCCTAATCGCCCCGAGGTGTGAGTGAGTGTGAATGGTTGTGTGTGTGTTGGCCCTGCGGTGGCCAGCCTCCCCGTGACCCTAATTGGGATTAAGCGGCTTAGAAAAGGAATGAATGAGTTGAATGGGTTACTGATCCAAAGGTTGGGGGTTCAAACCCCAGGATCACCATGCTGATAGTGCCCTTAACCCTCAGGTGCTCAGTTGTAGATTGCTCTGGATAAGGGCTTCTGCCAAATACCGTAAATGTAAATTTTGTTTTAAGCTTTTTTGTTCCTCTTGGATCTTCTAGAAGTGAGAAAAGCTTCATCGCTGCGGTGATAATTAAACGAATCCCCTAAGAGACTAGACGTCAGTGCTGAGTTGTAAACGCCCCTGTAAAAAAAATTAATTTTCGAGTTGATGGGGTGCGACCCTGCACTGATTTCTTCCTATGGTGGTGTGCAGGTTGTTTAGAAAGACTGAAGGTGTTGCTGACGGATGACGACGTCTTGGTGAGGACAAAAACTACTGAAGTGCTTCATCAGCTGGTCAGACACAGCGTGGGGAGGTGAGGCGCTCCAAACATCTCATCGTCAACGCCCTGGAGATATGGAGACACTGCGATGAGTCATCTCTAACCATTTAGAAAGTGTCTATCTGAGATCTATGTGTGTGCAGGGACGCGGTTCTACAGTGCGATGCCCTCCAGCCTCTGCTGAAGCTCTTGGACGATCCGGAGGACGCCTGTCGTGCGAACGTGCACCGCGTGTTAAAGATGTTGTCGGAGATTCCTGCAGCTGTGGAGTGTATGGTGTCTCTTGGTCTGGTGCCGAAGCTTGTAATGAAGATCCCGACGGAGTATAAGGACATCCGGGAGCTCATCCTGTATACGCTGAGCTGCTGTATCAGACAGGACGCTCGTGCCGCGCTGGCCAGCGATGCCGTGCCTGTCCTGAAGAGGCAGTTGCAGCACCTGTCTACATCCATCCGCCGCGCTGCCTCCTCTGCTATCATGGCCATCAGGTGAGCTCCGCCCACTACTGACACTCACACCTGTAATCATGTGACTACACCTTTAATAACACTGTATAGGGTTAAACGATGATCTCACGTCTAGCAACGCCTTTAATCTCGTTCTTTCTGCTCTCTGTCCTTCACATCTCTCTTTCGCACTCTCTCTCTCTCTCTCTCTCTCTCTCTCTCTGTCTCTCTCTCTCTCTCTGTCTCTCTCGCACTCTCTCTCTGTCTCTCTCGCTCTCTCTGTCCCTCTCTCATACTCTCTCTTTCTCTCACTCACTCTCTCTCCCAGTCTCTTTCTCTCTCTTGCACTCTCTCTGTCTCTTGTGCACTCTCTCTCTCACACTCTCTGTCTCTCTCTCGCAGTCTCTCTCTCCCAGTCTCTTTCTCTCTCTTGCTCTCTCTCTCTCTCACTGACTCCCAGTGTCTTTCTCTTGCACTCTCTCTCTCTGTCTGTCTGTCTCGCACTCTCTCTCTCTTTCTGTGTGTCTCTCTCTCATACTCTCTCTCTCGCTCTCACTCACTCTCTCTCCCAGTCTCTTTCTCTCTCTTGCACTTTCTCTGTCTCTCGTGCACTCTCTCTCACACTCTCTGTCTCTCTCTCACACTCTCACTCACTCTCTCTCCCATTCTTTCTCTCTTGCACTCTCTCTCTCTCTCTCTCACTCTCTCACTCACTCACTCACTCTCTCCCAGTCTCTCTCTCTCTCTCTCTCTCTCGTGCACTCTCTCTCACACTCTCTGTCTGCCTCTCGCACTCTCTCTGTCTCTCTGGCACTCTCTCTCTCTCGCTCACTCTCTCTCCCAGTCACTTTCTCTCTCTCTCGCTCCCTCTCTGTATCTCTCTCACACTCACTCTCTCTCTCCCCCGCACACTCTCTCTCTCTCTCTTCCAGGCACGCTCTCTCTTGCATACTCTCTCTCTTTCTCACACACTCTCTCCCGCGCACTCTCTGTCTCTCTCGCTCTCTCTCTCTCACTCACTCTCTCTCCCAGTCACTTTCTCTCTCTCGCACTCTCTCTCTGTCTCTCTCTGTATCGCTCTGTATCTCTCTCACACTCACTCTCTCCCCCACGCACTCTCTCTCTCTCTTGCATACTCTCTCTGTCTCTTTCTCTCACACTCACTCTCTCTCCCGTGCAATCTCTCTCTCGCACTCTCTCTGTCTCTCTCGCACACTCTCTCTATCTTTCTCTCTTCCTTTCTTTGTATCTCTCTCTATTTCTCTCTCTTCCTCCTGCTCTTCCATCATGCCTCTTCTTCTCCTCCACTCATCCATCTCTCTCTGTTTACTGTTTTCTTTTTCACTTTTTAATTTTACTCCCCTTTAAATCTGTTTCTCATCCTCTTTTCTCTCTGCTATCCCCCGTTCAGTGTCCCTAATGAGGGGAAGGTGAAGGTGTGTGAGGAGAACATTGTCCCCGTGTTGGTAAAGCTACTCTCTGATGATGACACAGAGGTCAGAGCCAACGCTGCTGGAACCCTGATGTACACCGGCGTCATTACACGAGGTCAACACACACACACACACACACACTCTCTCTTCTCTCTATGTTCGAACTGAACTGTTTCATCATTTCCTGTGTATGTGGTGTGCAGGTAAATATCAGGCTCTGGAGGCCGGCGCTATTCCTCCTCTTCTGTGTTTGGTGGACAGTGAGAACGTAGCATCGAGTGCTAACGCTCTCCGTGCACTCACCTGTCTGGCCCATGCCCCAAGCGCCCGTGCACAACTAATCCACAATCTGCCTCAGCTGGAGGCGCGACTCAACCACCCAGCCTCCATCATAAAGAGCGCAGCAGCCACCGCCATCCAGGTCATTTCCTGGACCCCCTGACATTGCCCGAGCAGAAGGACAGAGCCATGTTAAAAACTGATTAAAATGAATTACTAAAATGATTGTTTTGGTGCAGATTTGCTAATCGAGTTTGGGTAGTGATGTCACACTAAGCTCCTCCTTTTGTTTGGACCAATTATATCAAATATACAATTAATTACAGGAAGAACGACATCCTAGGAACATTTGTTAGCTCCAGTGTATGTAAGTTTGCTAACATTAATGATGAAAGAGACTCTGGTTGTCATGGTAACAAAATTACGCTGTATTTTAACAGGCTTGTGTTATATCAGAGAGCCTCACAACAACATGGTCCTCGGTTCGGGTCCCAGGGTCAGGTAGGTTGTTTCTGTGTGGAGTTTGCAGGTTCTCCCGTGCTTGCGTGGGTTTCCTCTGGGTACTCCGTTATCCTCCCACAGTCCAAAGACATGCACTTTAGACTAATCGTCTTCCAAATCGCCTCTAGGTGTGAGTGAGTATGAATGGTTGTGTGTGTGTGTTGCCCTGGGTTGGTCTGGCAAGCTGTTCAGGGTGTACCCCGCCTTCATCCAGTGTGGGCTGAGATGGGCGCCAGCCTCTCCACGACCCTAATTAGGATTAAGCGGCTCAGAAAATGAATGAATGAATATTTACTACCTCCCTGCCCTTACAGTTTAATGTTAGCTGTAAACCTCTTGGCTTCATGAATATGCAAATGCATATGAGGTTCTGACGATTCAACGCCACTGTGCATGAGCGTGGGAAAACACTGATGTTTACATTACAAAATCGTGTATATAAGTCATAATTGTGTGAATTTGGGGTAGATTGAAAATTTGGACGTATAGTTTGAGACACATCGCTGATGGGAGACAACAAGAAAAAGGAGCTGCTGTCTGTCATGTGACAGTCAAGTGACCCTGATGTAATCTGCATTACTGAAGCCCAGCCCAAATCGGTCACTAATCCAAATACGCGACCGAGCCCTCAGGTGATATCACTGGAAACTAGAAATACGGTTAAGCAAAAAAGGCAGCTTGGAGAAAGTACATACGCACCGGCTTGGATCATGATGATAAGAAATTCAGGTCTTTACGGAACCGCTTGGCTGATTCTATCGGAGAATAACAAGACCAAGGCAAAACAGGGAGTCTGTGAATTAAAAAGAAGATTCGGTACAAAAACAGCCAGTAACCAGAAGCAGGAGGTGCAGTGTCGCGGCTGGAAGAGCTTAAAATCAAGCTATCGAGATATTAACAATTGAATGAGCAGACAAATGAAGTTTGAAAACTCAAAAGCAATTAGTGCTCTGTTAGTTTTTATGGCGGTTCGGGGGTGGGTGGGGGTTGTGGTGGTGTTGTGCTACAGGGTGCAAATGCAAGTTTATGCTGCATGCTAATCGATTTTTTGGATAAAAAGATCACGCATTCAAAATAAAGTCAATACTTTTGTATATAAACCTTATTACTCTGGACTGTAGACAAGCATGTGAGAAGACACTACACACACACCTGTGAAGTAGGAACCCCGCTACTTCTTACTTAAACATCAAGTTCAGCTCTCCTTTCACTCCATTCCGACCCCCATCATGCTCTCCGATCAAACCCTTTTCTTTATTTCTCTCTCCGTCTGACTGTCTTTTTCAATCTTTCCTTTCTGATTCAGTAATTTCTCTGGTGCCAGCCGGCCCCCCTCGCTTCCTCGTCGTCGCCGTTGTCGTTAATATTCTGAAAATAGCGTCACGTGACTAATTTTAGGTGGGGATAAGCACTCAGAAATGAAATACGGCATTCATTGTATATTTAAATATCTTTGTAATGCGAATGACCTCAACTGTGTAATTAGCAGCAAAGTTTTATTTTTATCTGAAGTTCTAACATGGATTAAATAACCTTTGTAACTTTTATAACAAAACTACTTCATGTATAGCTTTAAGTACATTTCATAATATGCCAATATAGAACAAGTGTAGCAAGTTGTGAAAGCCCGAGCTTCAGCGCGCGTCAAGTAAATGTCCGGAAACCTAATACACAGTTTTGCCCCGGTGACCTTGAAAAGTAGGTCAAGGTCACTCACACACAAACTCATCGTAGCACTCATAGTAGTGAACCAGCACACCAAGCACGAAAGCCCCAGCTTCAGCGCGCAGCAAGGAAATGTCCGGAAACTAAAGTGTGACGGACGGACGGGAGCGGGAGCGGGAGCTAAAAACATTAGAAAAGGACAATTTTTTTAAATTACTCAGTTTAATTGAAAGGGGAAAAAATACATATAAATAAATATTGTTACTTTAAGAGTTTTAGGAATAAATAAAGAGGGAAAAAAAGAATAACAACAGACAGAATAATACTTACCATCCTGCATGCCTGAATATACCCAGTGAATATACCTCATGAATATTCAGCAATCTCTCAGTCTGATGCTGTGCGCTAGCCACGCCCCCAACCCTTGGCTCGCGCACGCATGCTGCATGGCTCAGAACCAGCGAGTCGGCGGAGGAGGAGGAGGAGGAGGAGGCGGCGCGCGCGTTCCTGTTATCTGTCACCGGCAGCACGTGCAGCTGGCTGGTTTGGGGCAGCGGCAGATAAATATCTTGCGCAAGCGCCGTTTAGGGGCTCGTGAGAGTTTTATAATCCAGTAACACCGGAATATTTACCGGAGGGATTGTTGTCCTGGTGCCCAGCGCGAGACGGAGAACACGGAGGATTTACAGGTGAGAGATTGAGTAGAATTTAGAAATGAGACTGAACCCATACATACATACATACATACATACATACAGTACCACCGGCTGTGTCCCAAATCCCACATCACTGCACTAAACAGTCCACATGATTCTACACTAAAGTCTCCTGTTTAGTTGAGTGGTGTAGGGTTCAGGATGGAACCTTCCCCAATCGGTTGTCAGGCAACAGCGGCTATCCTTTACCTAAAAATAGCTTCATTTCTACTTCTCAGGATTTAAAATCGACTTGTCACGACCTGTACTCCTACATCATCGTGTATTTTCATTCCCGAATCCATTAAAAGTGTCGTTTTGTCCGTGTTTTAGCTCCTAAGCTAACATTTACACAACTGTCAGTCAGGTTTTAGTCAGGAGAATTTAAATTTAAATAATAACCGTTATTTCTGCTGTATAACGGTCACCAGGGGGTTATTAACCTGTCAGGGATTATTATTATTATTAATAAAAAGAGATTCAGAGCTTTTAGTGTTTGTCTAAAGTAGGTTATATTCATTAAAACGGTCTATTAAATTATATATAAGTGAGAAATGTTGACATTAAATTCTTGTGTCTCCATCTGTAACACTAAATAGTGTAATATTTCCAAATAGTACATCATTATATATCTGTACACATGTATGTGGGTTGATACACATCCGTAAAATGTGAAAAACATTAATAATACATTTATTTATAGCCCTGAAAATCAGAAAATGTGAAAATCTGAAGCAACGCTGCGACGGAGCCTGTTTGAAGGTGCAATATGCAAATTTTTAAAATATCTTTCTTATAGAAATAACCTGAAAAATATGTAGAGCATGGTAAAAATAATGGTTTAAAACGTGACCTCGGGATAAAAGTAGCACTACATGGCTGGGAAAACCCACTCGGGAAACTGGAAGACTTCCAGTCCAGAATGACCCTGTCCATCATGGCTACACGGGACGTCCCAGACATCACGTCACCGTTCTTCGATTATGGGCACCCTTCAAGGCTTGTTTGCGGTTCACGACATCTGTGCACAGATGCTGGAAATTTGTCAGCAATAACAATATGATGTCCGAATCAATCCGATCCCAGTATTACACAGGTGTCAAACTCAAGGCCCGCGGGCCAAATCTGGCCCTCCAGCTCATTTTATGTGGCCCGCAAGAGCTTTTAAAGTATATGATTATCATACGTTATTTGTCATACTATTACCATGAAACGTAATTCATCATCCATCCATTAGGTGGCAGGAAAGACTACCGGCTAGCTTATCAATGTTAGGCATTGTCAGAAAAAAATGTGAATTAAAGAAAAGAAGACAAATGCATAAACAAATACTATGCAGATTTCGTGGTTACCCTTTTTGTACAGATGTTGAGTAATTATTCAGCCTTCGATGACCTTGGAATTTAGGGATGTGGCCCTCAGTGAAAATGAGTTTGACACCCCTGCAGTATTATCTACTGCACTATGGGCTGCGTCCTGGGGGTGGAGCTTTGTGAAGATGTGCAGGATATGTGGTGGAATCAAGAATATAAAAAAATTGAAATGTTCGTAGCATCGCTTTAGCGCTCTGGCTCAACCCTTCCCTGCCCTCGGAGGTCTAAAAACAACCCCACGGGAGCATTTGATTGGATATTTCCCAGCTGACCGCGAGTCTCCGTGCTTGTGCGGGCTTCCTCCGATCCCTCTGGTTTCCTCCAGGTGTGAGTTTGAATGGTTGTGTGTGCGTTGACCTTGCGATGGACTGGCGGGCTGAATAATGCAGGAAGGCGAGAGGGATCTGCAGGAAAAAGACTGAGCAACGTGCTGGATCGGCCTCGTCTCTTGCTAGGATGGATTAAAAATAGATCTCGATTGCTGCCTCTTCTTTCTGGAGATCTGTAAAGCTATGTTCAGACATGCAGGAGGAGCACGGAGAGATACCATGCTGATCACAGTTGGGTTTAAAGGATGGATGAAGTGAAAAATGGATGGAGGTTGGTGTTGATGAACTAACTGTTGATGGTAGAGGGAGGCACTGATGATCTGATGAATGCAAGATGCATGTAGGTGGATAGATGGATTAAGGCGTAGCACAAATGGAGAGATGGATGGATGTGCAGATTGTTGGAGGATGGATGGATGGACTGAAAGACTGAATCCTGGTTGATGGATGAAAGAGTAGGCTGATAGACAAATGGATGGATGGATGGAGGCATGGATCAGTAATGGACTAACAGGCCGAATGAATGATGGATGCAGGTGGGTGGTTGAAAAGGTGTTGGATGAAGGGATGGATTGCTTGTTGGAGGGTAGATGGATGAAAAGTAAACAAGCTGCTGAGTGATGTTGACAGCTGAAGGATGGATGGATGAATTTAATGATGGATGGACAGAAGATGGAGGAATGGGTGGATCAGTAATGGATGGAGGGAAGGATGGATGGATGAATTTAATGATGGATTGCAGAAGATGGAGGAATGGGTGGATCAGTAATGGATGGATGGATGAATTTAATGATGGATTGCAGAAGATGGAGGAATGGGTGGATCAGTAATGGATGGATGGATGAATTTAATGATGGATTGCAGAAGATGGAGGAATGGGTGGATCAGTAATGGATGGAGGGAAGGATGGATGGATGAATTTAATGATGGATGGACAGAAGATGGAGGAATGGGTGGATCAGTAATGGATGGAGGGAAGGATGGATGGATGTACATGTGGTTTAAAGGGTGTTGATGGATGGATTGTAGATGATTGTAAGTTGAACAGACTCGAGAATGCGGATGGATGGATGGATTGAAGGACGGGTAAACAGTTGTTGGATGAATAAATGGATTGATTGTTGGAGGGTAGATGGAGGATAGGATATACTGCTAGATGGATGGATGGATTGGAAGAGAGATATTGCATATTGGTGAAGGAACACGGATCCATCACACAGCAGGTTTAAATCAGGTCTTGAGAGTAAGTTAATGGCGGACGGAATGAACAGTTCTAATGAAGATATGATGATCAGAGGAGGGAGGGATGGATGGATGGATGGATGGATGGATGGACAGATGGCCCTGTTTTATTAGAGAGGTATGTATTATTACACAGGGCGACTGTAGATCTATTAAACCTGTGTATTTGGCCATCTGGACTCTCACTAACAGCCATCTGTGCTCTGATGAATCATCACACACTGAATCTCAGATCCTCAGCACAAACAATAAGCTCTTTACACGGAGAGAAAGTGTGTGTGAGAGCGTGTGTGTGTCTGAAAGTGGAAAACAGTGTGAAGATACACATCTGTCACATCTGCACTGATTTCATCCCTGTAAAATTTTCTGTCCTAATCCTGCCCCAGTTTGTCCCTTTTGGTCTGCCACGTTCCATATATGGGCTGTACCTCCTGTTATTATTTTGTGTTATTCCCCTCTTTTAGTTTGTCCGGTTGATGTTTGTATGTGTTTTTTGTGGTTGTGAGGTCTTTGTTGGTGTTCGTAACACAGTCTTAGTGGCTGTTTTATAGATTAATAGAACAAGCAAGCATTACTACCTACGTTCACACAACAGCGGAGCCTACAATCCTTACCACTTCCGCTGTAATGTCGTCATTCATTCATTTTATAAGCCTTTTAAATAGGGTCGCGGGGAGGCTGGCGCCCATCTCAGCCGACTCTGAGCGAGGGCGGGGTACACCCTGAACAGCTCGC
>JBCNYH010000012.1:4839209-4861167 GCA_039654325.1 Tandanus tandanus | reverse complement strand
TTTCCTGCGGCTTTTACAGAAAAACAGAGCTGACAGTAATCAAGAGTTTGCTAAATAATAACCAAATCAAAGAGACACATCCCAAACGTATCATAACATCCACCAAAGTAACGAATACACAGTCACAGAGAGAGAAGAAAGTAAAGAAATTTTTTTTAATTAATTAATAAATAAAAAAAGAAAAAAAAAATTCTTATATGTATATATATATTCATATATACACACATACATACATACATATATATATATATATACACATACACACATATATATACATGCATATATACATACATATACATACACATACACACACATACATACGCATCTCACCCTATCTCTAAGGCCTGCCACCCTGCAAAGGAAGCTCTTTTCAGCCGCTTTGTATTCGTGATCCTGTTCTTTCGGTCACTACCCAAAGCAGGTGACCATGGGTGAGGGTACTTTTTATGGGTGAGGGAGATTTTGCATCAGTGACAGCCCGGCCTGCAGCACGTTTGGCCTGCCGGTACCCCTCCGCTACCTCAGGAGTCCCACAGGCCAAAAGGATCCGATAGGCCGCCTTCTTCAGCCTGAAGGCCCCCCTCACCTCAGGTGTCCACCACCTGTTTCAGGGGTTGCCCCCATGACAGCCACCGATGACCTTCCGGCCACAGTTCCGGGCTGCTGCCTCAATAATGGAGACATGGAACATGGCCCATTCGGACTCTATGTCCCCGGCCTCTATTGGGATGTGGGTGTAGTTCTGCCTGAGGTGGGAGTTGAAGGCCCTTCTGACAGGAGACTCCGCCAAATGTTCCCAGGAGACCCTGACTACACACTTGGGTCTCCTGGGTCTGGAGGGCAGCCTCCCTTGCCATCGGAGACAGCTCACCACCAGGTGGTGATCGGTTGACAGCTCAGCTTCTCTCTTCTCCCAAGTGTCCGGACTACAAAGTGACACGACTACAAAGTTGATCATCGAACTGCGGCCCAGGGTGTCCCGGTGCCAAGCGCACTTATGGACACCCTTATGTTCTAACATGGTGTTCGTGATGGACAACCCGTGACGAGCACAGAAGTCCGACAATGATACACCATTTGGGTTCAGATCGGAGAGGCCGTACCTACCAATCACACCCTTCCGGGTCACACTATCATTGCCTACATGGGCGTTAAAGTCTCCCAGGACAACAAGGGAGTCCCCAAGGGGAGTGCCCTCTAGCACACCCCTAGGGACTCCAAAAAGGGTGGGTACTCTTAACTGTCATTTGGTGCATAAGCACAAACAACAGTCACGACCCGTCCCCCCACCTGGAGGTGGAGGTAGGCTACCCTTTCGTCAACCGGGGAGAACCCCAACATGTAGGCACTGAGACGGGGGAAAACGAGAATGCCCACACCAGCTCGCCACCTCCTCACGAGCAACTCCAGAATGGAACAAGGTCCAGCCCCTCTCGAGATGGGTGGTTTCAGAGCCCAAGCTATGTGTCGTGGTGAGCCCGACTATATCTAGTCGGTATCTCTCATCCTCGCGCACCAGATAAGGCTCCTTCCCCGCCAGAGAGGTGACATTCCAAGTCCCAAAAGCCAGAGTCAGTAGCCGAGGATCGGTCCGGCAGAACCCATGATTTCTGCCACCCGGCTCACATTACACCTGACCCCTATAGCCCCTCCTACGGGTGGTGGGCCAGTGGGAGGGCGGAGCCATGTCTCTTCTTCGGGCTAGGCCCGGCCAGGGTCCATGGGCAGAAGCCCGACCACCAGGCACTCGCCTTTGAGCCCCTGCCCCAGGACTAGCTCGCGGGGGAGACCCCAGTAACCAACGTGTGGGAAAGGGAAACTGACTCCTTGTTTTTTTTTTCTCTCATAGGGGTCTTCTGAACGCACTTAATCTGGACCTTCACCTACGACCTGTATGCCTTAGGTGCCTTTTTAAGGGGCATAATGCCCCCGACAACATAGCTCCCAGGATCATTAGGACACACAAACCCCTCCTTGAATTGCCACCTTATCATGGTGGTTTGCATGTCCTATTATTATTATTATTTTTATTATCATTATTAATATTCATTCATTCATTCTTTCATATTCTAAGCTGCTTAATCCTAAGTATGGTTGTGGGGAGGCTGGCGCCCATATACAGAGCTGACTCTGGGCGAAGGTGGGGTACACACTGAACAGCTAGCCAGGCCGTCGCTGGGCCAGCACATATACAACCGTTCACACCCACACTCACACCTAGGGGTGATTTGGAACAGCCAATTAGACTGTGCATGTCTTTGGACTGTGGGAGGAAACCAGAGTACTCTGAGGAAACCCATGCAAGCACGGGGAAAGCATGCAAACTCCACACAGAAACACCCCGAGCCTGGGAATTGATCCCAGGACCTTCTAGCTGTGAGGCGGATGTGCTAACCACTGCGCCGCCATGCCACCCTTATTATTATTATTATTATTGCACCCGTATTACCTTATTATTATCATTATATTTATTATTATTGTTATTATTATGGGATATAAAGACAAATATAAACATAACATCTCTAATGTACAGTGGTAGATAATAGGCATGTGTTTGTGTGGTGTGTTTGTGTGGTGTGTGTGTGTGTGTGTGTGTGTGTGTGTGTGTGTGTGTGTGTGTGTTTTGGTGTGTGTGTGTTCTTTTGAATGGAGAATAAACAGAAGTGTCTCTGTTTCTCTAAAATAAGAACAAACTGGAGAAATCCCCCTTTTACTTTAAATGATTGAAAGATGGAACAGAAACCGAATCGAGGGTCAGCACGTCCTCTCTGACTCTAAGACTAAACATCCAGACCATTACTTTACTGGTAATCTTTAATAGAGTGTTAATAGGATGAGTTAAAGTCAGAGAAGGATTGGATGAGGAGGAGAGAGAGCGATAGAAGAAACATATCATATCACGCTTTCAGCTGATAGAAATCAGAGTTTGTAAATGGTATAAAAATGCAGATGATTCCTGTGATATTACGGAATAAAATGTACTTCCATGATTTTATCACAATATCGATATCATCATCATCATCGTATCGCCCCGCCCTGATTAACGATCTGACTTTAATTTTATTTAATTGATTTAGCTCAGGAAGGCATGGTGGTGTACACAGCAAGCAAGAAGGTCCTGGGTTCGAGTCCCGGGCTCGGCGAGGGTGTTTCTGTGTGGAGTTTGCATGTTCCCCCTTTGCTCGCGTGGGTTTCCTGATGGTACTCCGGTTTCCTCCCTCAGTCCACTGACACTGCACATTAAACTAATTGACTTTCCCAAATTGCCCCAAGGTGTGTGTGTGTTGCCCTGCAATGGTCTGGTGAGTTGTTCAGGGTGTACCCCGCCTTCACACAGAGTTGGCTGAGATAGGCTCCAGCCTCCCTGTGACCCTTATAGGATTAAGAGATTCAGGAAATGAATGAATGAATCGATTCATCTGAATCACTGGTTTTGATTCATACAGAAATGAATCAGCTCTTTGTTTTGGTTCGTTTTATATTGTACATGAATAAAACGATTCCTTCAGTAGATCCACACCTGAAGCAGAGATAACCGAGTGTCTGGTTCTGTTCCTCAGTTCTGGCTCGGCTGGTTTCGGACCTGCAGGCGTTCCTCCTGGTTCTGGATGGGGAGAACCTCAGTTACATCGCTCAAGCCCAGAAGAAGTCCATCTCAGAGCTTCTGTCCAAACTGCAGGAGCATAAAGACACCACGGGTGAGTGGGATTATACCAACGGTAACATCTTACAGCATAAAACACACCCGGGTTTCCAGAAACTGACTAAAAATACAAGAACAGAGCGAGAGAGTGGAAAAAAAGATTCAACATGAACTGTTTATGAATGACTCATGAGATGTTCCACAATGTTGCTGCTTCACAATATGGCATAAACCACAGAAAATTCATAGCAATCAAAATCATTAGCAATCGATGCTAATTATATTCATTCATTAATTTATTTGCCAAGCCGCTTAATACTACTAGAGGTTGGAACCCTTCACAGCTGACTCCGGGTTAAGGCGGGGTACACCTTGAACAGCTCGCCAGTCCATTGCAGGGCAACACACATGACCATTCACACTCACACCTAGGGGCAATTTGAAACAGCCAGTTAGCCTAATGTGCAGGACTGTGTGAGGAAACTGGAGAACCCGGAGAAAACCCACACTAGCACAGGGAGAACATGCAAACTTCACACAGAAACGGCCTCGCTGAGCCTGGGACTCGAACCCAGGACCTTCTGGCTGTGAGGCGGACGTGTTAACCGCTATACCACCGTGCCGCCCGATGCTAATTATAATTAGAGCAGAGTTTTAATATTTCAGAGTGTTTTATGTTCAAATCATCACCACATCTGAGGTAAATGTTGACGTTTCAGAAACTTTTATATTGTTTTTAAGATAGAATTAAAAAAAAAAAATCAGTAATCACAAATGTGAATGTTTCTTTAATATGCATTCATTCATTTTCTAAGCTGTTTAATCCTAATTAGGGTCGCGGGGAGGCTGGCGCCCATCTCAGCCGACTCTGGGCGAGGGCGGGGTACAACCTGAACAGCTCGCCAGACCATCGCAAGGCCAACACACACAACCATTCACACTCACGCTCACACCTAGGGGCGATTTGGAACAGCCAATTAGCCTACTGTGCATGTTTTTGGATTGTGGGAGGAAACCGGAGTACCCGGAGGAAACCCACGCAATCACTGGAATAACATGCAACCTCTACACAGAAACGCGTGAGAATCAAACCCAGGACATTTTTGCTGTGAGACGGACGTGCCAACCACTACACCACCGTGCATGTTTTTGGACTGTGGGAGGAAACCAGAGTACTCGTAGGAGACCCACGCAAGCACGGGGAGATCACGCAAACTCTACACCGAAACGCCCCGAGCCCGGGAATCGAACCCGGGACCTTCTTGCTGTGAACTGGACATGCTAACCACTGCACCACCGTGCCATCTTGTTTTATAACAAACAACCAGAAAGACAATAATAAATTATTTCCTTCTGCTGTTTAATGTCCTGAATTGGAGCATAGAGATGATGTCATCAAACAGCGCCATCCAGACACATGGAGAGAGCGGAACACACACTCACTATAGCACTATTTATTCCGCATACAGATTTTCAATCATCTACAACTAAATCTTCTGATTTTTGATTCAGAGGCTTTTCTACATTTTTGTTTTAGTTTTTCTTGATTTAAATTTTAATTTATAATTTTTTTCCTTTTTGGTGTAATAGAATTCCTGTCGCAAAACGTTGCTTTTAATGAAGTCTCAGCGCTGAAGATCTATGTACCATTTGTCATGTAGTGGCCATGCAGAGGTCATGAAGGGGTCAGGCAAGACACATCTAACACTTCAGCTATCCAAAGTCCGTCAGTGCAGCCTTGCTGTAAAAAAATAACAAAAAAACTAACAAACATAAAAACCCCAAAGTACTTCAACACAGAGTCTCTTCCACTGTCTTCCAACTCAACTACAGCTTCTGGAAAGTTCTCAAGCTTAAACAGCTTAATTTTGAAGAGCTAATTACAGAATCCAGAGACGTTCCTGAGCGAAGCTGTTGTTATAATTATGAACGCGCTTAATATCAATTCATTTAATTTTCATTGAAATTATTAACAGATTGTCACTTGCGACTGATTTGATGAACGTGTACGTGATTTGTGACAGCACTGAAAAACGAATTCTGGCTTCTCCTCAAACCCGAGTGTAATACCAGGGATTTTAATGGCAGTGTGTGAGTCAGAGTTGGCTTCCTGAAAAAAACCCCTCCATACTGTAGAAGACATTCAGTCATTCCTGAGGCATGTCATCTGCATTCGGCCGCCAAATAAAAGCAATTGAACATGAATTTGGCGAGTCGTCTCCTCGTGAGAGGAGAAGTGTGTGACTCACTGCCTGGACGTGAAAACGTGGATCAGAATCGCCAAACAAGGACACGGTGCACATGCCCATTACCTGCACAAAGAAACGTACAACAGGGAATTAAAAATTAATGAATTAATTAACGTGATTTGTTTATTGTCACGGGGAGGCTGGAGCCTATCTCCGCCAACACTTGGCAAAGGCGAGGCACACCCTGAGCAGCTCGCCAGTGCATCACAGGGCCAAAACTATTCACACTCACACCTAGGGGCAATTTGGGACAGCCAGTTAATCTCATGTGCATGCATTTGGGCTGTGGGAGGAAACTGGAGTACCCAGAGGAAACCTACACGAGTACAGGGAGAACATGCATACGTCCTCGTCGAGCCCAGGACTCAAACCCATGACCTTCTTGCATTGAGGCGGACGTGTCAACCACTACGGTACCTTGGCTTAGATAGGCTTCAGTCTCCCTGATTTGCTATTCAGCTTCTTTACTTCATATGTGGGGAAAAAAGAATTAATTTATCTGAGCTAGTGAGATTATTTTTCCACAAGTGCCATTTTGAAAATGGAAGTTAGCGATCTTACCATACAACTAATATTGTAGCCCAAATAAAGGTGTGTGTGGGGTTTTTTTGTGTGAACGTGTGTGTGTTTCAGCCATTGAGGATGCAGAGTACATGATCATGAGCTGCCCGTCTGGAGGCCCAGCTAATGACCTCAGCGGAAACTCGGCCGCTGATCCTGGTTCAGCCGAAAATCCGCACACTGGGTTGCTTCAGTGCACGGTGAGTCACATCATGTCAAATTTATTAACTTTATTAGCACTCCGACAACCTGCAAACAAATCCACTGTTAAACATTTAATAACTAGCTAAGTTGCTTAATGTTAGCAGTGAAAATGAATGTATACAGACCTGCTGAGTTATATTGCGGATATGGCAGTGATGGATTAGTGGTTAAGGTGATGGGTTACTGATTTATTTTTCAATCCCCACTATCACCACTGTTGGGCCCTTGAGCAAGGCCCTTAACCCTCAATTGCTCAGTTGTATAAAAGTGATAATTGTAAGTCGCTCTGGAAAAGAGCATCTGCCAAATGCTGTAAATGTGGATCAATTTTAAATCTAACAACACTGATAAAAAAAACTTAAATATTCTAGTTTCACATAAAGTTTGTAGCGAACACTAGTCACGTAGCTATCTAGCGAACAAGGTAATTTTCTGGGCAATTTTCAAGTGTTAGTGTATGACATATCTGCTAGCTAGTAAGAAAATTCTAGTCAACAATACAAACCAACCTTTCTATCAAACTACCCAAAATAGCTTTAATGTACTGATCAGTATAATAATAATAATAATAATAATATAGTATTTTAAACACCAGTAGTAAAGAATTAACATGCTAGTCATCAGAAAAACCAACATACTGATCTTATGATCTTAACAATCTTATGCTAGTGATCAAGCTAATTGAACTACCTAGCCTTCTGCGTAATTCTTATATCTAACCACAAAGTTAAACAATAACATTCAAGCTATTTAGAAGATGTATAGCTAACGCTAACTTGCCATCTATTGCCTATCTAGCTAACAAGTAAATGTTACAGATCAAGCTAACTGAGCTAGTTTAACATCATATATAAAGAAAATCAGCATACGACATAATCACTGTTTCACCGTAAAGTCTGTCATGTTATCAAACTAGCAAAGATTGCGACTAGCTTGGGGATGTATGTGATGTTTGGAAAGAAAAAGCTCCACCCACTGGCTGTTTAGACCAATAAATCTTCTCCTGCTTTGAAGAAAGAGCTGGCATTTCCATTTTTTATACAAGTTTGAGAACTTTGCGTTTGGATGATTACTGTACTGTGAATCTTTACGCATTACGACCCGATAGTTCAGGTAAACACATTGTGCACTTCAGTTATAAACCCTAAACTTTGTGTGTTTTAGGTTTCAAGGAATGAAGGATTTGTCCTCAGAGGATATTTAAAGGCGGCATGCCAGACCTGGTTTCACAGCACTGTGTATAATTTGTTAGCCTCGCTGCCTCATGCACGATACCTTTCCAAAACTGAGCCGCAGCTAATCGGAGGCGTTTTTTAGAATGTCAGAAATGCGTTCTTGTGGAATTTGGCTGAATTGTTGCATTATAGTGTCACCGTTGGGATTCGGCTCAACAATAAGCACCTTTATCACGGAACATTCCACACTCTCTGTACGCTCGAATTCAGCGAGGAACAACAAAACAAGAACACGTTACAGGAATAGAACCCTCTGGGCCAAATTTAAATGACTGAGTGCATTTTTTTAACCTCTGATATTGTTGATAAATTTAAAGACCACACCCACCAGAATGTATCACTAGTGTTTATTTATAAATATTTATTTAGGAATGTAATTAAAGGAGTTTCCTTTGGCCTCAGTTTCTGTCAAGGAGGCGTGGCCTATGTTTATGAGTTACAAAAAATTGGTGGACTTTAGTACGGTCACCTG
The DNA here is from genome assembly GCA_039654325.1 of Tandanus tandanus. Classification (NCBI taxonomy): domain Eukaryota; kingdom Metazoa; phylum Chordata; class Actinopteri; order Siluriformes; family Plotosidae; genus Tandanus; species Tandanus tandanus. The sequence goes on along the minus strand of JBCNYH010000012.1, from coordinate 4,852,803 downwards.
ACCAGGCGTTGCCCCTGGTTTCAATAGCACGTTCCTATACTGGAGGCCACACAAACAGTTTACCACGCCAAAGGACTCAAACTGATGCAATAGCTCTCTCTAATTACTTATATAGCCTTCCTCTCGCTGTACAGCAGAGATACCTTCAATTAGCTTTGTGTGACAGAGTTGACCCTTACAAACATGTATCACAGCCGAGTGCAGACTGGACACCGGGCAGTCTGAAATGTTCTTGAAAAACTATTAGTACATAAAACCCCTGCACTTTATGTACCGGTAGAAAAGAAGTGCATGCTAACAGTTGCGGCTTTACTTAGTATGGTCTCGACTTGTTGCTTCTGCCCAGCCGAATTAGATAACAACACACACCTTCTCTCAGTCTGCGCTTTGCTTGCGACATAAATGTTTATACTGAGTGTCTTATTTAAAAATTAATGGCTTATTTACTAGTACATAAAAGCGCAGCACATTATGTACCGGTAGAAAAGAAGCACATGCTAACAGTTGGGGCTTCACTTAGCATGGTCTCGACTTGTTGCCTCTACCCAGTCGAACTAGCTAACAACACACACCTTGTCTCAGTCTGTGCTTTGCTTTCAATATAATTATTTATACTACTAAGTAGCTTTCTTATCATTATGAACAAAACAATACACAAAATATTAGCTTTACATGTGAACTCACCGGTTATAATAAAATGGTCACTGCAAACGCAGATCTTTACATCCGAATCTGCTCTGGAGATGTTACCGAATCTATTTAGCTCGCCTTTTTCTGGAGAGTTCTTTAGCATGCTCACCCTGGCTTTTAATAATTGCCGGGACATGGAAAAAATGCTTGTCTCTTTTCCTCTCCGCGCGGTTGCAACAACCGATTACAGCACATTTACTCTACGTTCTACGTTCACAGCCTCCACGGGGCTACCAATATGCCGCTGGCGCAGTGCTTTCTCATTGGCTTCCGGGTATTGCAGAACATCTATAGGTGTGGTTTTCATGTGTACCCATAGTAAAGGGTGTGTGGTTTTTGTGTCCATCACAATAAATGGGTGTGCTTTTTATGTATTAATCACAGTGAAGTGGTGTGGTGTTTATGTGTCAGTCACAGTGAAGGGGGTGTGGTTTTAATGTGTCCATCACAGTGAAGGAGGTGTGGTTTTTATGTGTTACACTGTGTTTTTATGTGTTGTGTGTGTTGTGTGCACTTACTGTATATAGTTAATGTTTGTTTGGGTGTGTTAGGTAGTGTGTAGTGTGCACCAGTGATGTGGTGGTATTTTAGGGGACCCTGTTTCGAGTGCTTTGATGTGGATTGAGAGACGCTGACGCTGTACCTCTGTGATGTGTATTTTAGGGGACGTTGAGTGTGTCACAAGCTGTCTTTTTCTGAAATGATTTGAAGTTCTGATCACTGGGAGATAAAGTAAATAATATTACAATAATTTATATCAAGCATGTTTTGCGATCTGATTGGTTAATCTTGAAAGAATAGACATTATCCACCCTGCAAACTCGGGATGATGTTTAAATCAATTAAAAATGTAAAAATAAATCATAAAAATCTCATTTTAGTTGCACTTTTCTTGTGTTCTTCTGTAGTATATACTTAAACAATTATTCACCTCAACGTTCCATCTCGGTCTTTATTCAACGAAATCCACCTCGCCGACTGCGAATAATCAGTAACATCGGTGATGTTAACAGAATCATTAAAAACAACGTCATCAGTGAATTACAGATTTATGATGTTGGAAAAGACTTTAAACTGTTTATTAATATCTAGCAATAATGTATATAAATAACATTTATGTACTTTATTGTACAATGATGTGACTCGCTAGCTTGATTAGCTACTTTCCAGCTCGGTGCATTATGGGTAGTACAGACGGTTTCTTAGGGAACATAGGAGGTAGGAGATCCTGACTAAACACATTGTATAAGTTTAGCAGTTTATTATAAAGAAGTTATTGGGTTTAAGGTTTGGGACGCAGCCACTGGGACTTGTTTATTTTATGTGACGCCTTTTGGGACGTATCTAAAGAAGAGATTTTAAGTAGCGTTTGATCGAGACAATATTATAATAAACAAGATAGAGTTTGATTTTTGATTTGATTGTCGTGAAGTCTCATAAGTCGTGTTGTAAGAACCCTCACTAGAGAAAGTCTCTCCTGTTTGAGACGGAGCCTGAGTGTATTTTCGGGAACGTTTCTTGCCGTAGGTGTGTATTTTAGGACATGCTGGTTCTGTAGCAGTAATGACAGGCTTGTGTTTTGTGTGTATGTGTGCGTGTGTGTTGTGGGTTGTACTGTATGGCTCAGATCGGCGCTGTGTTGTGGTTGGCCAATCAGAGTTTAGAAGGCGGCGGATTGGCCCGGAGCTGTGTTGTGGTCGCCATTTCAGAGTTTCCCATCTGGAGTGTGGCTGCTCTGCGGATTTGCTCGTTCGTCTCACCCAAGGCTCAGGCAGGAGGTCAGAGGTGAAATCCTGCCTCATATTCGAAGCCTTTCAAGTGGCCTACCACAGATAAACAGCAGTGTGCGTGTGTGTGTGTGTGTGTGTGTGTGTGTGTGTGAGAAAAACCTTGATTAAAGTCGCGATTAAATAGATCTGAGAGATTTATAATAAAAAAATATAAAAATAAAATGATGCAAAAGCATTAATTTGGCTAATTTAACTGATCTTACGTGTAATGGAAGCTAACAGCAGGCCAACGCTGTCTTTTATTGTCTTTACATGTTTTATTTAGTCGTAGCCACTTCTAACCCATCAAGTATTGCCTCTCTATCATGTGAAAAGAACACTCACGCGAAAGCAAACATGTGCCCCCTCTGCAACACGTGATGCTGCTACTCACATCTTAATGAACTACTGCACGTTCAGGGGCGGCCTAACACACTCTGGGGGAAAGCGCTATCCGCCCCCTTGTAAGATTGAGTTTTATGATGCCCATCAAAAATAGCTTACATGGCCTCCCGGCGGCGGACGGCTGTAGCATCAACCTGAATTCAGACCTGCGATCTCCAGGATGATAGTCGTGCACCTTGACGTTCGTCTTTAGTATTTTATTAAATGATGTTATTTAGTTTTTTTCTTTGTGTAAAATGTTTCACTTAATTATTAGAAGAAAAAAAATATTATCAAGTGACAACTTTAAAGTAAACCAGATGTAGATTTTAGATCCATAATAAACCCATCAGTGTTGAAGGAAAACCAAAAGAGAAATCAGGCTCAAAGATGAATTCAGATTAACAGGACTGTGATTCAAATCCCCAGTGCAGCTAACTGGGTTATCAAAGGCCGGCCATGTTTCTCACTGTCTGTGGTGAGAGGCATGTAAAAGAACCATTGCTGTCGTTCGTTAAGAGTAGGCCATTGGGTTGCCGTCAGCGTGTAACTGCCCTGCGATGGCCTGGCGAGTTGTCCAAGGTGTACCCCGCCCTCATCCAGAGTCGGCTGGGATGGGCGCCAGCCTCCCCGCGACGCTAATTAGAATTAAGTGGTTCAGAAAATGAATAAATAGATGAATGATTCAAATCCTATTTTCTGCCATAATTGTATACAGAACACAAAATCCGATCAAATTTATTAATAAACAAATCTGAGACATGTTCGTATGCAGTTGCAGATTGGAAACATACACTTTAATAATATCACTGTATTGTTGTTATCATCGTCTTCCCCAGCGGTGGAGGAGAGCAGCAGCAGAAACCAGATTCTGTAGAATGATGGGAAAAATTGGGAATTGCTTCTTTTCCAAACCAGATAAGAGTGACTTGCGGTTACGGACGTTATCCGTGAAGATAGACAGATCCGATCTGAGAAAAACCCAGAGCGAATACGTCAATTTTTAATTTGTGGGAAAAGCACACTTCGGGACACTGACTGATCTGATAGGAATAATTTGTGGAACGAGTCGTCGGTTAAAAAAAAAACTCGGATCATCAGTCATAACGGATCGGGAAAATCTAATCTGGATTAAAACAACATTGAAACCTCCAGCAAGAAAGTCGTTGTGACCGGACTAAAAGTTTTCATTCACATAAACATTCCAGCATTTATTCCACCGAGGGGCTTCATCACCTCTAATTATCTACTTCTACTAAATTATCAAAAATACTGAAGAATACATGACGGCATGTGAAGTTTCACTTTTAAAAACATAAAAAAATAATAATAATTGTTAATTATAATAATAATAATGTTAACTTTGTTATAAATTTATATACACATCTTATGGCAAAATCCATGAAAGTTCAGTTAGCGGTCAATGCTAAACATAATTATACTAGACTTTTAGTTATACCAAGTATTTTCTCAGTGTTTAACCAACATATCTGAGGGAAAAGTTGATATTCCAGTCGATTTGGACTAATTTTCACCATCATTGCTTCCATGCGTTGTCTTTAAACAAGATGTAACTCATTATACACTGTTTAGAACAGTTACATCTTGTTTAAGGACAATGCAAAGAAGCAGTGATGGTGAAAATGAGTCCAAATCGACTGCAATATCAACTTTTACCTCAGATATGTTAGTTAAACACTAAGAAAATACTCCGTATAACTAAACCGTCTGAGATAATTATGCGTAGCATTGACCGCTAACTGAACTTTCATGGATTTTTTCATACTAGGAAAGTGTCGCATTTGATTCGCTTTATTTCAAATGTTGTGAACAGCACAAGAGCGAACCATTTGAATGCAGTCTTCTTGTAAACTTATTTACGATGAGCTCATTTGTGAACGATTTCCACCTGCGGTGGCGTCAAAAGGGACACACCCACAGTTTGGTAGAAGAGATAAAGCTCATCAGAAGATGCTAAACCAAAGCTAATTACTTCGCTATTCAGTCCAGTTTGTGGCGCTTAGTGTGTATGGGATTGAACTGAGTTTCTACAGCTTCAATAAAGGATGTGAAGAGGAGGGATTTATCTGCGACAGGAAACACTGTGTTTATCCACGAGGCCCATCTTAAAGGCTGAGAACTGCGTTCCTATTGGTTGAAATGAGAGGAAGTGGACGTTTTGCATGGACAATTATGTCTGTCTACGTGATGGGGAGGGTAGAGAGGCACTTGTGATGGAGTGATAAAGTGATGGAGTGATAGAACCCCCCACTCGGGAGGAGAGGAAGTCAGATGGCGCGAGTTGGACCTCTAGAGACGATGAGGTCAGCAGTAAAGTCACGCCAACATCCAAGCAAGCGGACAGGCTCGGACTTTTGTGTAATCTTTTTGTCTTTTCTGTCTCTCTTCTTTGTCATCTGTGTTTCCATGCTTCTGTCCTCCAGCATCTCTCCTTCCTGTTTTGTTTTTCATATAGGACACAAATGGACATGGTTCTTTGATGTCTTTACCACAGATGTGTATCTCATGGTACACGCAGTACTCCTCCCTAAATTCCTAGAATGAAAATATGCAGAAGATAAAAAGGGAATGAATAAACACTTTTTAAAAACTGTGGCATCATAAAATCATCCCCGCAGAAAAACCCTCCCAGTTCTCACGCCGGAGAAACCGGGAGAAGTGATACCAAGAAATAAACACGACGACTCCGACAAAACCAGGTGACTCTCTAATACGTGTCAGCTCAGATTTCACGTTTGTTGTTTTCTCGTATCTTTTTTATTTCTCTTTATTATTGCCCTTCGCTTTAACGCCGTGACTCGTGTTTTTGGCATCGTGATCCACAATACACCACGTGTGAAGGAGTAGATGTGAGTGAGGTAACCCAGTTACCCAGTGGTTGTGTGTGTTGCCCTGCAATGTATTGGTGAGCTGTTCAGGGTGTACACCGCGTTCACCCAGAGGCAGCTGAGATAGGCTCCACCTCCCCGCAACCCTAGCAGGTTTAAACGGTTCGGCAAATCAATGAATAAATGAGGTATTTTTAGAGCTTACAAAACACTTCAGATGACATAGGACCCACTTGGAGAGCACAAAGCTACACTTAGAACACGTCCAATAAATAGTCGTGTTTCACAATGTTAAAGAATATTAAAAAAATTCCTGCATCCAGAATTTGATCCGAATTATTTCGAAAATCGTATGGCGTCTTCCTTGTCCAAAGCCCCGCCTCTGGTAGAAATTTATTGAAAATCCTCATATATTTTTGGGTAATCCTGCTAACAAACACACAAACAAACTGCAGGTAAAACATTACCTTCATTACATTCATGGCAGAGGTTAAAAAGGGCAGTGGTAGCTCGGTGGTTAGAACCCCGGCTTACTAACCCAAAGGTTGGGGTTCAAGCCACTGTACCACCAAGCTACCACCGTTGGACCCATGAGCAAGGTGCATGACAGTTAACTGCTCAGTCATATAAAAAAATTGTAAGTTGCTCTGGACAAAGGCGTCTGCCAAATGCCGTAAATGTAAAAAGAAAGCTAACGCAAGAATTTTTTGGAACTTTGAAAAAAATTCAAATGAGTCCATAAACAACACATTTCCCAATGGCTTTCCTCCAACAAAAATGACCAGGGTTATGATAGATGATATGAAAAGATTTTGGTTGAAGGCTTTTTTTCCTGGAGAAAACAAGCAGAGCAGTTCTTGGTCTTTTCCTCCCTAACTTGAAGCGTCTTCTCTTAAACACAGCGGTACTTCCTAAAAGACTTCTGTCCCCTTGTTGAACACTAATTTCCAACACTCGCTGACATCATTATGTAGATAAGAAGAACAGACCCTGAGGTAGACGCGCCATCTGGAACAGTGGCCTCTGGAAGGTCAACAGGTTCATTGAGGATACAACAACCTTGAACGGACTTGATTAACGGCCAGCAGCTGCTTTTCCCAGAGCCTCCGTGTATGATCACAAGGTTTATTCAGTGAAGATATCTACAGTTTGGGAGGACAAAGGCTAAGATGTGCTTCCTTTAGCTTCTCTGTTCGTAGGGGTAACAGATGGTATGAAGCCATCTTCTTCCCCAGAGAGCAGCACCAGTTATCAGTTACGCTTTGAACCCATGATCTTCGGACGAAAGGGCCCGGCCTAAGACAGTTGAGCTGCTTGGAAGCTTGAAAGGATGTCTTTTAAACTCCTAGCTTGTTATTATGGATGTTTATGATCTACATTTAAGTTGGTGTGTGCGGCTTATGAGGGATAAGTGAAGTCAGGTTTATCAGTGGTCATCAATCCTGCTCCTGGAGCTCCATCTTCCTGCTGGTTTTATCTCCAACCAAACTCTAACACCGCTCTCAGCTGATCAAGCACTTCTGAAGTCACTGATTAGATGATGGGTGGCACGGTGGTGTAATGGTTGACATATCTGCCTCAGAGCTAGAAGGCCCTGGGTTTGAGTTCCGGGCTCGGCGAGGGCTTTTCTGTGTGGAGTTTGCATGTTCTCCCCGTACTTGCTTGGGTTTCCTCCAGGTAATTTGGTTTCCTCCCACAGTCCAAAAACATGTACATTAGGCTAATTGGCTGTTCCAAATTGCCCCTAGGTGTGAGTGTGAATAGTTGTGTGTGTTGCCCTGGGATGGACCGGTGAGCTATTCAGGGTGTACCTTGCCTTCGCCCAGAGTCAGCTGAGATACGCTCTAGCCTCCCAGCAACCATAAGAGGACAAAGTGGTTTGGCGAATGAATGAATGAATGATTATGGTCAGGTGGGTGTAATTCAGGGTGGAGCTAAAGATTTCAGCGAGGTTGATCTACAGGAAGAGGGTTGGTGACCATTGCTGAACGTCTGGAAGACTCTTATTGTACATGTGGTATTTTTCTGCTGTCTTAGTTTCAGGTTATCAATTGCTGATCTATTTAATAGTATAAATTCTCGTGTGTCCTCAGTCTTTGGTGCCTGTGGTCCCCCCACGGCCTCCATACCAACTGGAGGAAGATGATGACTGTTATGAAGAGGCGGAGCCTTTTATTTCTGCCAACCAATCTACAGGTTAGTCCAACTTATTGCACACAATCTGCATCACATTATTTACATGCATTCTTTAAATAACATAAATTTAGTACCTGTACGTTTGCAGACGACATCGTGCATATTTGTTTATCATGATCTGAAGTAACATGGACAGGTTCACACAAAAATCTAAGTTAAATATATATATATCTCTATATATTCATAATTATTGAGCATTCAAAAAATTTCTAATCTAATTTAAAATCTAATTAAGTACTGAATTAGTACTAACATCCTTTTGTCTCATCTTAGTACTTGTGTATCTTATCTCCTAAATGTGTGTCATTAAGTACTGACTAGTCTACATACCATAGTTCACCTATGGTCACATGCTTTGGGTAGTGACCGAAAGAACAAGATGGCGGATACTGTTACCAAAATAAGTGGGTGGCGGGGCTCTCCCTCAGGGAAAGGCTGAGAAGCTCCGCCATCTGGGAGGAGCTCGGAGTAGAACCGCTGCTCCTCCGTGTTGAGAGGAGCCAGTTGAGGTGGCTCGGGCGTCTGATTAGAATGCCTCCTGAACACCTCCCTGGTGTGGTGTTTCGGGCATGTGCAACCGGGAAGAGACCCCTGGGGTCGACCCAGAACACGCTGGAGGGACTACGTCTCTCGGCTGGTCTGGGTACGTCTCGGTGCCCCCTTCGCCTATCTCAGTCATCACTGGGCAAATGCTGTGTACACCCTGAACAGCTTGCCACCTCTTGTGTCATTCATCACTGGTTATTTGATGTGATGAAGTGAAGTGCCTTGGAACATTAAATACTGACTAAATCACTGTCTTATTAAGTACTGATTAGATCACCTGTGTCATCTCAGTAAAGTACTGACAAGGTTGAGTATCTCATCTCATTAAGTACTGATTACTTTAGATTTCTTCTCATAAAGTACTGACTGGGCAATGTTCCATCCTGTTAAGTACTGACTAATTTCCACCTGGTCCTGTTAGGTGCTGACGCCTTAACTAGCCACATTCTGTTAAGTACTGACTAGTTTACATCCCGTCCTGTTAGGTGCTGACTACTTAACCAGTCACATCCTGCTAAGTACTGACTAGTTTCTGTCTCATCTTATTAGGTGCTGACTACTTAGTCACATCCTGTTGAGTACTGACTAGTTTACGTTTCGTTCTGTTAGGTGCTGACTACTTAACTAGTTACATACTGTTAAGTACTGACTAGTTTATATCTCGTCCTGTTAGGTGCTGACTACTTAACTAGTCACATCCTGGTAAATACTGACTAGTTTATGTCTCATCTTATTAGGTGCTGACTACTTAGTCACATCCTGTTGAGTACTGACTAGTTCACGTTTCGTTCTGTTAGGTGCTGACTACTTAACTAGTTACATACAGTTAAGTACTGACTAGTTTACATCTCGTCCTGTTAGCTGCTGACTACTTAACTAGTTCCATACTGTTAAGTACTGACTAGTTTATATCTCGTCTTGTTTATTACTCACTAATTTTCCATGCCTCATCTCATTAAGCACATAAGAATAATTCAAGTCTTGCCTCAGTAAGTACTGAATTAAGTACTGATAGGTTCATGCGCCCCATCTCCTCAGATAAAGTGGACTCGGAGAGCAGTCATTATGAGTCATATGGTGAGGAAGAGGAGGATGTCCCTGTGGACCGTGCTCATTATATCCAGTGTGGCTTGTCCCAGCCCTGCCAGCGTCCCGTCCCTGAATCGCGGCTCTGCGAGTACCTGTGGAGGAAGAAGTGGCTCGGCCAGTGGACACGTCAGCTTTTCATTGTTAAACACGACTCCTTACTGGTGAGGAGGAAACGCGTACTGGATAAATCGCTCGTACCTTGAGCAGAGCTGCTGATTTTATCTTGAGATTATTATTCTGTATAATCCTGCGTTCTCTTTTATCCGTTCAAGTGTTTTAAGTGCGCTAAAGACCTCCAACCTCTGCTGGAGATGAAGCTGACGGGGTGTCAGGTGGTGTACAAATCCAAACACAGCAAGAAGATGCAGCATGAGTTGAAGGTGGTGGGAGGGTCGGACACCCTCATCCTGGGCTTCCATAGCTGCAACCAGGCCGAGGAATGGAGGAAGGTCTGATTCTCACACCTGTCTCAGCTATGTCTTGTAGAATACGTCATTAGGATTTTTATGTCTCTGCCTCACTTGTATCTCATATAGGAGTTTTTCCTGTTTGTCTAGCAGGTTTCATAAGTGTCTCCATGTCTGATCAATCAATCATCTCATTTATGTCTCATTTGTCTTATTTTGCCTTACTGATGCCTCAAGTATCACTACCTGTATGTGTCTCATGCATGTCTCATTTATATCTCATTTATGTCTCATTTAAATCTAATTTACATCTCATTTATGTCCCATTTTACCTAACTGATGCCTCTGATGTATCATTTCCTGTATGTCTCACGCATGTCTCATTCATATCTCATTTACATCTCATTTATGTCTCATTTTGTTTAACTGATGTCTCATGTATCATTTTTTGTATGTGTCTCAGGCATGTTGCATTTATATCTCATTTATCTCTCAATTATATCTCATTTATGTCTCATTTTGTTTAATTGATGCCTCATGTATCATTTTCTGTACGTGTGTCACGCATGTCTCATTTATATCTCATTTATATCTCATTTTGTTTAACTGATGCCTCATGTATCATTTCCTGTATGTGTCTCATGCATGTCTCAACCATGTCTCGTTTCTGTGTTTTTCTTACTTGCTTATGCTTTCACTTGTGTCTCAAGGATGCCTCGCCTGAGTCTTTCATATGAACGTCTCATTTGCATCTCCATCTGTCATTATTTGTCTAAAATACGTGTCATATTTAAAGTGTCTAGTGTGTATGGCTCATGGGTTGAAGCCCTCGCGTCTTGATGTGGGTCTGTATTCTGTGTCTTCAGGTTATCGAGGAGCTCAGCGGCTCTTCTTACTGCGAGCCTGAATCCATGGGTTCCTCCTCTGTCCTGAAGAGTGACAGACTGGATTCTTGCAGGGTGATGATGATGATAACAATAATAATAATATTAATAATAAAAATATCTTTACTGATGGTTTCTGTCTCACTCTGTTCCTCTTCATCGCGTCCCCTGTCCCCGTCTGTCTGTAGTCGAGTTCAGTCCTCCACACTGATTCGGATGAAGAGATGGTCTCTGCTCCTTCTTCTGCTCCGAGCACAGAAATCAGCCGATATAAAAACAGAGGTAATTTGTTTCACATCACCGCCATCTGTAATGGTTTCAGTGATATAATTACCCAATAAAACCTGTCTGTCCCCCTGAACAAAAGTATTGGCAGCCTATTCCCCTCCGTTGACAGAAACACATTGTTTGCGTGCACAGAGTCTGTTCATCGTTCTTCCTTCTGTCCTTCCTTCTCTTTCCTCTCACTCTCTCTCTCTCTCTCTCTCTCTCTCTCTCTCTCTCTCTCTCTCTCTCTCTCTCTGTGGTTAGCGGGGTATCTGAACGTGCTGATGAATTATCAGTGGCAGACCCTGTGGTGTCGAACGGAGGCCGGAGTTCTGAATCTGTTCAGTGATGAAAGCAGTGAAGTGACGCCGCAGTACACGGTGCAGCTCAGCGGGAGCGAGATCCGGCCTGATACCACCTTTACACACACACACCGCATCACTATCCTACAGCACGGAGACCCTGTGGCTGTTCTGGAGGTACCCACACACACACACACACACACACACACACACACACACACACACACACAAACACACACACTTCCTCCAAACACATGGTGATCCAACAAGAACTGATATAATGCATGTATGATATGTTAGAGTGTATTTAAAACTCTGTGTGTGTGTGTGTGTGTGTGTGTGTGTGTGTGTGTGTGTGTGTGTGTGTGTTTAGAACATCTGTTCTGACAAAAAAGAGCACTGGGTCCAGCTCCTGCGGGATGGGAGCTGCACTGATGCTACATCTCCAAATCAACACAACAGTCACGAATCACTGAGGTACACACACACACACACACACACACACACACACACACACACACACACACACAATCACAAATGTCCTTCTTTCCAACTCCATGTGTCCTGCCCTCCACAGCGGTTTGAAGACGCGGACGCTCCCCAACGCTAACACCTACATGGATGACCCCTTTCATCAGCTCTGTGGTTCAGGCCGCGGATCTCCCATCTACTCCAACACCGCCTCACTGGAGCGCATGGTACAGTCCAGAGTGTGTGTGGGGGGTCAGGGGTCAGGGGTCAGTGAGGGGGTCACCTGTGATTCGGCTTGTGTATTATTAAAAATAGTTTTTCTTTTTAAGTTTTGCGCTGCAGCTACGTCGCTATAAGGCAGTGGAAGCTAATAGACTCCAGCTTAGCATTTGTCTTTGATAATGCGTGACACTATTTGCACATCAGATGTGAAACGTCAGGAAATAAATTGATTGATTGATTAAACTGATTGATACGTTGCGGTTTGTCGTGTAAGGGGAAACTCTGTGTTAGTTTTGTTTTTTAAATCGAATTTGTCGCTTTATGGAATGCCTCATTGGTGATCACATGATATACTCACACACACATTTTCTTCAGTTTCAGAAATCCCATACGGATCGGAACAGAAAATCGTTGCCGTCATCAGATTCTACCGACTACAGAAACTGCGACATCTTCAGAAGTAACAGTGAGTCCCTCCAAAAGTATTGATTAAAACCCAAATTGATAACAAACAAGCAAACAAACAAACAACAGTTTTTTTTTTTTAATTTCCCCCCCATTTTTCTCCCCTGAATTTCGTCGTATCCAATTCCCACCCATTAAGTATTGCCTTCCCTATCACACGACCGCCACCAACCAGGGAGAGGCGTAAGCGTGCACATGGCCGCTCTGTGACATGCAGTGCTGCCACCCGCCTCTTCTCGAACTGCTGTGCATGCGTATTTGGGGGCGCCCTGACACACTCGGAGGGAAAGTGCGAATGATTGGCTGGTGATCGCTGTGAGTGACAGGATAGTGAGCGTATGCCATCCCTCCCTCCCGTGAGAGCTCAGCCAAGTAGCTCCCATGGACTCCCTCAACCCGGACTCGCACTTGTGATTTCCGGGTTGATAGTCGCGCACCTTGTCGATGCGGCACTCGGGAGCCCTCCCCTCACTTTCTTCATCGCCGTCCTTGGTCTGCTGTTGCTGGTGTGTTTTGTCCTCCTCTGGGACGTGATGGCTTTGATTTTTTACATCATTTATAAATTATCAACACAAACCACAGAACATTTCGCTACGGCAGGTTGAACACGCTCGTCTATAACCTGCATTACGGTGCGTTACCGCCACCTACTGGGCTGAAGTGTGGACCAGAGTGAAGAGAAGAGCAGACAGAAATACGAATACTTCCTTTAGGCTGTGTACGCGCAACACACAGTAAACATGACATGGCGTCAAGTAACCATACAGAGCTGCAACGCTGATGCGTAAAAGAAAGTTTTTGTTGTTTTATGGTGAAAATATGAAAAAAATTATAAATATTTTGAAAAATAGCGACTCGGGCTAAAATATCTACACCCGATAAATGAATCCAGCTTTGGCTCGATCGTCCCAACATTAATTATATATAATAATAAATTTATACACACACACACACACACACACACACACACACACACACACACACACTCTCTCTCTCACACACACCCCCCCACACGCACCCACACACACACACACACACCCTCTATCTCACACA
>JBCNYH010000012.1:4790562-4801567 GCA_039654325.1 Tandanus tandanus | reverse complement strand
TGTGTGTGTGTGTGTGTGTGTGTGTGTGTGTGTGTGTGTGTGTGTGTGTGTGTGTGTGTGTGTGTGTGTGTTTCAGCAGGGGGCACTGTTTATTATTGTTGAGGTTAGTATTGCTGTTATACAGAAGAACTGACGAGTCCATATTTTGTATCTTTGCTGTGTTAGATGATGGGCGTGTTGATGAAGTTGAACGATATATTGTGATATTCTTATCATATTATAATCCTGGCACTGTGTAGGATCTGTAGGTAGGAAGCTGGACTGTGTTTTGTTTTTATCATTTTAAACATGAAATAGTGTCTTTATGTAGACATGAATTTGACGGTGATTTGATGGTGATTTGATATTTGGTGTAAAATGGTTTCGAGTGTTTGAGCGACTGAGTGAAGAAACCTGAGACGTGACGCTGCTGAATTTATGACTGTTTGCGTGACAGATTTCCATTTGCTAAACAAACTGCTGTACACTCACACACACACACACACACACACACACACACTCTGACTGCTTCACCGCACCTACCTCGTCTCTTCTTTCATGAACCTCTTTCGGGGAGCCTTTACTTTTGCTCGCTTTAGGCCAGGAGGTGTGGGGTCTGTATAAGTCACTCTCAGGAAGGAGGTGTGGCCTCTCTGTCACAGACGTGGTAAAGGAGGCGTGGCCTCTCTGTGTCAGATGTGGTAAAGGAGGCGTGGCCTCTCTGTGTCAGACTGGTAAAGGAGGTGTGGCCCTGTGACAGACATGGTAAAGGAGGTGTGGCCTCTGTGTCCTACATGGTAAAGGAGGCGTGGCCTCTGTGTCTCACATGGTAAAGGGGCGTGGCCTCTCTGTGTCTCACATGGTAAAGGAGGCGTGGCCTCTCTGTGTCTCACATGGTAAAGGAGGCGTGGCCTCTCTGTATGAGACATGGGGAAGTAGGCGTGGCATCTGTATCAGTCACAGTGAAGGGGGAATGGACTCTGTCAATCATTGTAAAGTAGGTGTGGTAATTGTATATCGGTCTCTGATATCAGACCTGTGGAGGAGGCGTGGTCTCTGTCATTCTTGTTGGAGAAGGCATGGCATCTCTATCAGTCATGGTAAAGGAGGTGTGGCCCCTGTATCAGACATGGAGGAGGAGTGGTCTCTGTCAGTCTTGGTGAAGGAGGTGTGGCCTCTGTATAAGGAAGGAGGCGTTTCATCTCTTTATCAAGGTGAAGGAGGTGTGGCCTCTGTATCAGACATGTTGGAGGAGGAGTGGTCTCTGTATCAGACATGAGGAAGGAGGTGTGGCATCTCTTTATTAGTCTTGGTGAAGGAGGTGTGGCCTCTGTATCAAACATGGGGAAGGAGGCGTGGCATCTCTTTATTAGTCTTGGTGAAGGAGGTGAGCTGCATCTCAATCAGTCACAGTGATGAAGGCGTGGTCTGTATAAAGAGGCGTATTTTAGATGTTGAGTAGAGTTCTATAAGAAGGGGGCATTTTGTTCCGTCAGAGTGATCTTTTATAAAGTTGCTCCTCGCTGATGTGTTTATTTGTTTTTATAAAAGAGTCTGCTGTTTGTTCGAAAAGCTAAAATAAATAAATGAACATCAGTAAACGGGGAAAGAGCTGAATAGAGCACAGGGGAGCAACACTGCAGCCTGTATAGCACCTTCCTCCCTCTCGCTCCCTCCCTTCCTCCCTCTCTCCCTTCCTCTCTCCCTCCCCCCTCGCTCTCTCTCTCTCTCTCTCTCACACACACACACACTCGCTCTCTCCCCTCCCCTCCATCTCTCTTCCCCTCCCCTCCATCTCTCTTCCCTCTCTGTGTTTTCTCCTTGAGCGTGAGTTGTGTGTTGTTGGGTTGCGGAGTCAGGAGCACTGACGCATTTCTCCGCTACCTGCCAGCACCTGCAGCGACACACACACACAAGCAGGAGAACAAGAGACACGAAGACACGGAGAGCGAGAGAGAGAGAGAGAGAAGAGAGAAGGTCGCTGAGAAGAGCAAGTCCTTGGGTTTTTTTGTCTGTGAGGATTTAATTCTGAGAGCTTCAGGATCAGACGTGACTTAGTGGACGAGACGTGAGGAATAACGTGTGTGTGTGTGTGTGTGTGTGTGTGTGTGGAGTAGAATTAGAGGAGGATTGAAAGTGTGTGTTTGTGAGAGAGAGAGAAAGACTTGACAGTTTACCTGACGGCTGTAGCTCTTGAACAAACAGCGTGCAGGTGTGGTGTTTGGATGGTGTTTGGTTGTTTAACCCTTTCCACACCGACCTGAATGAAAGCATTTAGTTTAAAGATTAATGACGTGTATTATTGTGAAAATGAGGATCTCTACGGATCTCAGGAATGTTTTGGAATAAATACCTGGTGGACCCCAGACCTTGTTTTTAAAAATGATGTTTTGTTGCTTGGATACAGTTGTGAGAAGGCTCTGAGCAAAAGTTTCGGATTTTTGGGTGGATTTTCCGTCACTTTGACGGATTTGCGGTGATCTAAACCCTGACTTTTCCGAGCCACACTGTGAGATTGCGTGCGCGAGAGCAGAGGTTTTGGCCCGTGGTTTCAGACTCGGGCTTTATTTAGAGGAATATCATTACAGAGCTACTGTTAGAGCCATCGAGGGGAAAAAAAGAAGGTAATAAAAAAAAAACCACACAGCCCTGATGTTGGAATAGAGGGAAAGACGCTGAAGAGGAGACACGAGGAGTTAATTTGGGACACACGACTCTCACATGGACGACTGCAGGAACTCGGCGGTGCTCAGAACGATCAGATTTCACCCAGTGCTGATAATCCGTCCTGCGATACTTTTACTCTCATCGACTTTAACATGTCTGTGAACTGCAGTATTTAAAGCAATAATAAAAGTGTTTGGAAAAGTGTAAAGTCGAGAAAACTTACCCGGAGACCGAACCGAGAGCGTAGAGGACTCGCAGGACGTCGGAGATGGATTATCTCGAAGATAAGCTGACGGTCGCACACGCCCAGGTGACGGACTGGATGGGCAGTGTGCGTCGGTCCCTCCAGGGGGCGCTGACGTTAGTCTCGAACAGCGTGGACAGATCACGGGGAGGAGAGGAAGGAGGTGGCTTCAAACGGGCCACCTCTTTGCGCAACCTGGCCAATCGCAGCCGAGAATCCTTCCGCAGGTTCAGCGTGCGCAGCCGACAGCATCTGCGCAGACGGATATCGTCTACCTCGCCGAGGAGCTCGCCGACCTCCGTAAGACCAGAGCACGCAATCCAGTTCATACATGATACATAATACACGAGGGGTACGATAACGTAGCTGATGTAGCGGATATTGCGTATCATACTTCTTAAGTAGCTGAGGAGTTTTACGTTAATGTTAACATGCTAGCATGCTAATCCAATCACACTTTATTAGATGATATCTAGTGTACGTTAGCTAACTGTTCTAGCTTGATTAAAGAAAAAAACTTCTATAACATGCTAACAGGTTGAAGAGTCGGACACGTGGCTAATCTCAGCTAGCTGACTTAGCTAGTTAGTCTGAAACATGGTGCTTCCTTTGGTTTGGTGATAAAATTTGACCTGATTTGTTGAACAAGTTTTCACGCAAATGACTTTTGTAATGGCTGCTGCTGGGCATTTCCTAACCTTTAGTTTACTGTTGGTCGCCATGGTAAAGCAAGACCACTGAGAGAGAGACTAGAATGCGTACGTGGAAGCAAAAAAAAAAAAAGTGTTTTACAGACGGACGGAAATAGCTACACTACGTTACCGCCCTCTTTATTGGTAATCGTTTAATCGGTTCACGTCTACTTTTCAATGAGTTTAAACTTCTCTCAACTTTGTTACATCACTTGTACCGCCCACTTTGTATCACTGCTGGTTGCTCCGCCTCCTGTAGTTGGAAATAGCTGCGTAGTTAAACAGAATGATGAAATTTAAACTTTTCGATTGGAATTAAGAAGTAACGAACACGTCTCGGGTGGCGCAGTGGTTAGCACGTCCGCCTCACATTAAGAAGGTCCTGGGTTCGATTCCCGGGCTCGGGGCGTTTCTGTGTGGAGTTTGCATGTTCTCCCCCTGTGCTTGCGTGGGTTTCCTCCGGGTACTCCGGTTTCCTCCCACAGTCCAAAAACAGGCACAGTAAGCTAAGTGGCTGTTCCAAATCTCCCCTAGGTGTGAGTGTGAGTGTGAATGGTTGTGTGTGTATGTGTTGGCCCTGCGATGACATGGTGAGCTGTTCAGGGTGTACCCCTCCCTCGCCCAGAGTCGGCTGAGATGGGCACCAGCCTCCTCGCGACCCTAATTAGGATTAAGCGGCTCAGAAAATAAATGAATGAACACATTGCACTCATTAATGTTGCATTATAGTTAGTCGCTACCTGCTAGAATATTTGGATGCTGTCATGTTGCAGTGCATTGTGGGATGTACTTGGGGTTAGCCCTTGGTATTCTCTATTCAGCTTTCAAACTTTCGTCTGCTTACGCTGCAGTCTCGCCTGACGTTAACTACAGATCCTACCCAGCAATCCTTCAGCGGTGATTTTAAACAAGTTGTGCTCGATCAACCTCAAGCCAAACTCTCCAGTCAGCTCTCTCCATCATACGACATCCACTAAACACAGAGCACGGAAAAGGACTAACACACGTCACCCAAACAAACACATTTATTTACCGAACTGCTGCTCGTCCTGCATCACAGGGAAAAGTAACACACTCGCACAGAAGTGATATCCGCCCTCTTCCGCATACCTTAAAGAAATTATTAGCTGTAGAAAGAAGTAGCTGTAGATAATAAAATTATAGCAACATGCGCATCAAGGGTAGTTTTCCTTAAATGTGTTAATTGGAAGCTACCAGGAAGTCCCGCCTACCATCTGTGTGAAACATTGAGATGTGTTTCGAGTTGTGTCGTCCGACACTGCAGCTCGTGTCTCTGTTGTGCGGTGTGTGTTATCGTTCTCTAATCTTCTTCAGGACGGTGTGTCGTTTATATCAATACAATCTGCTGATATTTGTTGATAGTTTATGGCGCTTTTCTGTGAGGATGTAAAACTGATTAAACAAAGCTTTCTTTTAGCTTTTTTTTTGTTCCTGTCCTCGTTCTCCGTCACCGGCATGTTGGAACAGAGCGCGTCGTTTGTCTCGACACATCTCACCCTGTTTTACCTGAACATCCACCCTTCTTTTCTTCTCTCTCCACACACACACACACACACACACACACACACACACACACACACACACACACACACACACACACATACACTTCAACAGTGCGTTCCAGACAAAAGCAGAATAGAATTACAAGTCGTGTTTGGTTTTGGCGTGACCGCGCTGAGTCGTTCGCGCTAACCTTTACAAGAGCTCTGATAGAAAATTGGAACGAGAGGGTGCGAGGAACAGAATGTACTTACTGTCCTCTTTAGTCCTGAACACTGTGTGTGTGTGTGTGTGTGTGTGTGTGTGTGTGTGTGTGTGTGTGTGTACATCCACCTCCCTGTGAAGGATCTGTTACTATAGAAACGATAATGTATTAAAAGGAGTGTAAACCTGCACTACTGTTCAAAAACATTAATCCCTACTTTCTGACCAATCACAATCCAGAACACAAAATAGACAAAATTTGAATGATCCGACCCCCAATTTGCATATTAAAGGTGCGGTATGTAATTTTTTAAGCATGTTCCTTAAATCAAAAGCACTTAAAACATATTTGAAGGATTTGTTTTTGATGTCATGCTTATTTGGAGTACAGCAACGGAGACATCATACACACACGCACATGCGCAGAGGAACAATTGTGCTTGTATTTGCATTTAAACGGCTCAGGAGCTGCTCTCCTCCATTTAGTTGCCATTTTGTCGCCATTTTGTCCCCGTCACCATTTGTTGCTTTCGACCTTTTATGGAGTTTTGTGGGTGTGGCTAAATATCAGTCCACTTATACCATGAATGTGTTCAATATCTTAGCAGCACTGTGGCTTTTTCTCATTACACACAACCGAATGAGTGCACTGGAAACTTGATCCTGCAGTAAATTCTTCAATATGATTGGACGGATTTAGGTGGCTTGTTGCTGTAGTACCAGCTTGTCTCACGGGGACGGGTGCGATGGATGCTCCACATAAACGTGTTTAATCTTCGTTGATGTGGTGAAGTCTCCTGATACTTATGTAGTTGAGGGAGTCTTCAGATGAGGATGTTACATTTTTGGGGGAGGAGTTTATGCTACTGTCTGGTTTCTGAGTAACGTGACACAGTGTGATGTTTTGAGAGGAAACGCGTTTAAAGAGACGCGCTGGTGATGGAGCTTACTGGAAAAATCACATTCATGACCCTTCATGTCACATTCTGTAATCTTGTATCGCTGTCTGTGTGTGTAGGTGTCTGCGTGTGACTTTCACAACACTGTCCACTTATCTAGATCTCGAGTTTCCTGAGTAGCGACACATTTGTTAACTTTGATGCTAGAACAAAATCACATCACACACACACACACACACACACACACACACACACACACACACAGGGGCATGCTGTAACAGGTTGGGTCTGTTTTTTAAGCTTTAAGACCTACAGAGAGGTATTCACATGCATTGTGCTAATGAAAACACACACACACACACACACACACACACACACACACACACACACACACACACACACACACACACAGAGTTGTATCAACGTGCCTCGCACTCTTTCACCGCCAAACTACATGTCAACTTTTCCTCAACTCCTGTCTTCCATCCGTTTATTGTTCCCTTGCTTCCTCCAGCACACCCTTCCTCTCTCTCCCTCTCGCTCTCTCCCTCTCTCGCGCTCTCTTCCTCTCTCTCCCTCTCTCGCGCTCTCTTCCTCTCTCTCCCTCTCTCGCGCTCTCTTCCTCTCTCTCCCTCTCGCTCTCTCCCTCTCTCGCGCTCTCTTCCTCTCTCCCTCTCACTCTCTTTCTCTCTCTCCCTCTCTCTCTCCCTCTCTCCCTCTCGCTCTCCCCCTCTCTCGCGCTCTCTTTCTCTCTCCCTCTCGCTCTCTCCCTCTCTCGCGCTCTCTTTCTCTCTCTCCCTCTCACTCTCTCCCTCTATCCCTCTCTCCTGCTTTCTTTCTCCCTCTCTCGCGCTCTCTTTCTCTCTCTGTCTCACTCGGTTTCTCTCTTTCGCTGTCCCTCTTTCTGCCACCCCTCCCCCGAACCCCCCCTCCCCGTGTTTGTGTGTGTGTGTGTGTGTGTGTGTGTGTGTGTGTGTGATTGTGGTTCATTTAGGGAACAGTGAAGTATCTTTTGAAACATTAAGCTCTTGTTGAAGCCACTTCTGCTACACAAAACAAGCTGGAATTATCTGGAAATGGTCAATCAAGTTTACACACACACTCACACGTGCACACCCTCCAATGTTTGTGTTAGTGTTTGACTTTTTCATTCCTGCCTTCTTGTCTGTTTACATCGAGAGAAAAATGTCACTGTCAATCATTCTATATTTATCCTTCAGCCACTCCCCCACACACATCCACACACTTCTGATTCTCAACATCTGAAAATGAAATAGCTGATTTTAATAATATACTGTGGAGTGATAACGATCCTGCAGAACATTTCTGATAGAATGAGAGAGATGGACAGACAGAGACAAAGAGAGAGTGAGGGAGAGAGAGAGAGGGAGAGAGAGAGATTGAGAGAGGGGGAGATGTTTCTGTCTTTCACTGATTAAATGTAACCATGTGAACTTCAGATATTAAATTAAGTTAAGAATGAAAATTCAATCAGCAGGAAGTTCATTCCAGTCATGTGATCAAGTCACATGGGTTTTTGTTGAATATTAGAATCTTAAGTTAATTATTTCCTCATCCCGTTTCTTTATTTATCTTTTTTTATATATAAAGTATGTTGCATAAGTATTCACCCCCTGAAAGTTTCCAGTGTGGTAGTGTACAAATATGACTAAGATCATCCCACTGTCAGACTCTCACTGTCAGATTACCTCAATATCAGATTATCTCACTTCAGATCATCCCACTATCACATCATCTCACTATCAGATTATCCCACTATCAGATTATCTCACTGTCAGATTATCTCACTGTCAGATTATCTCACTGTCAGATCATCCCACTATCAGATTATCTCACTTCAGATCATCCCACTGTCAGATCATCTCACTGTCAGATCATCCCACTATCAGATCATCCCACTGTCAGATCATCTCACTGTCAGATCATCCCACTATCAGATTATCTCACTGTCAGATCATCCCACTGTCAGATTATTTCACTGTCAGATTATCTCACTGTCAGATTATCTCACTATCAGATCATCCCACTATCAGATCATCCCACTATCAGATCATCTCACTGTCAGATTATCCCACTATCAGATCATCCCACTATCAGATCATCCCACTATCAGATCATCCCACTATCAGATCATCCCACTATCAGATCATCCCACTATCAGATTATTTCACTGTCAGATTATTTCACTGTCAGATCATCCCACTATCAGATCATCTCACTGTCAGATTATCTCACTGTCAGATTATCCCACTGTCAGATTATCTCACTGTCAGATCATTTCAATATCAGATTATCTCACTATCAGATTATCTCACTATCAGATTATCTCACTGTCAGATTATCTCACTGTCAGATCATTTCAATATCAGATTATCTCACTATCAGATTATCTCACTATCAGATTATCTCACTATCAGATTATCTCACTGTCAGATCATCCCACTGTCAGATCATCCCACTGTCAGATTATCTCACTATCAGATTATCTCACTATCAGATCATCTCACTATCAGATCATCTCACTGTCAGATCATCTCACTGTCAGATCATCCCACTGTCAGATCATCCCACTGTCAGATCATCCCACGGTCAGATTATCTCACTGTCAGATTATCCCACTATCAGATCATCCCACTATCAGATCATCCCACTATCAGATCATCCCACTGTCAGATCATCTCACTGTCAGATCATCTCACTGTCAGATCATCTCACTATCAGATCATCCCTCTATCAGATCATCTCACTTGTCAGATCATCCCACTATCAGATCATCCCACTGTCAGATCATCCCACTGTCAGATCATCCCACTGTCAGATCATCCCACTGTCAGATTACCTCACTCAGATTACTGACAATCTGTCAGATTATTTTACCATCTGATTATCATACAGTCAGATTATCTGATTATCTCACTCATCTGTTTATTTGTCTCACTGTCAGGCTGTTTCACTATTAGCTTATCTTGCTTGAACATAACCTGTTTTGACATAAACAAATGACATTAAACAACATCAAATCCACTATTTAAAAATAAATGTAAATGGCGTCTCTGTTCTGAGAGGAGATCGTCTTCAGATAATCAGTGATGGGGTAAACAGGGGTCTGTTTTAGTCACAGTCAGTAGTTCAGAGGTATTTCTGAAGGAGCTGGACAGAACACAGTTTACTCACTGCGTGCACCCATCACAGTGCTCAGGTCTGTAGAAGAGAGGCGAGAATGTCATTATTACGGAAAAGGATCCCTATGAAACTCTGAGTACGGAAACATCTCTGTGTTCTGCTGAGACCAGAAGCTGTGAAGCACGGTGGTGGTGGTGGTGGTGGTGGTAGCATCATAGTTTCATGTTACTCTGGTTTTCTGCTTGTTACCTACTGACCACCAATCTGGCTACCTGTATATTTTTTTGCTTACTCACCCAGTTACTTGTTTACCTGCATGCTGATAACTCCTCCCCCTTTCACCCGGACTACCGTAGGACGATCTGTGTTGCAGGAAGTGGCCCGACATCACCACCAGCTTTGTAAACAGTTCACCAATCAAATAACACCAGGTCCTTGATGCTAATATGGTAGCTAGCGAGCTAATGCATTGTGGGAACTGTATTTTATGTGTCGACAATTCCAGGCCATGACACGGTCTCCAAGTTTAGTGTTTGGTGGAATAAACACCGCTGTCGTTTCTTCAGATGTGGATGAATAAGAATAAGGCGCAGTTGAATTCGTTCTCCACCCAAAACTGATACGAGCCTTCAGGGCATCGGAGCTCCGATTCCTTCGGAATGCCACTCCCTTAGAGTGTGTGTGTGTGTGTGTGTGTGTGTGTGTGTGTGTGTGTGTGTGTGTGTGCGCGAGAAAGAGAGAGATAAGTATGCAGTCAATGCAGCTCACACAAGCCCCACAGTGTGGAAACAGGGTGTGGGAAGGTGTGCGTTCTTTCAAAGCCCGTCACCGTGCGCCTGGCCCAACGCCTAAAACAATAGTGCGATGTTTGTAAAGGTTGCTCGCGCTCTACTAAAGTTTTTTTCTTTAGCATTTCTCCATGATGTAAATTCAACACACCCTTTTAATTCTGATTAAAGAACAAATGCATCCCTTTTATTTTCTTATACAATCCAAAACAGGAAAAATGCTCCCTGGTTGTTTGTGATTGGCTGGCGGTGGTGTATTATTTTTCTTGCGATAATTACGGCTCTGAATCGCAGCTCCTGATTGGTGTATTTCTTTATCAGAATAAGTGTAGGACAGGACCGAGTTTACATCAAAACGCTCATGTTCTAAATGAGTAAAGTAGGATTTTATGACTGACTTAAACAGCATTCATATAAAATCGTAAACAGTGGCGTAAACTTTTTCCGTGAACGTTAGCACGAGTGATGAAGGAAGCATTAATGTTTTGGATTGTTCTGTCTGGTTCTCATGATCGCGGTGCTGCGCTACACAGCTGGTTGCTTTTGTTGTGAGTTAGCGAGTTTGTTGTGCATGAAGTCCTGCATGAATGCAATGTTTATTTGACAAGCGCTGACGTGGGTGTGCTAAGTGCTAGTAACAAATGCAAATGTTATGGTCTGAAAATCCCTCTGTCTGTCTGTCTGTCTCTCTGTCTCTGTCTCTTTCTGTCTGTCTCTCTTTGTATCTCTCTCTGTATCTCTGTATCTTTCTCTCTCTGTATCTCTCTGTCTCTGTATCTCTCTCTCTGTATCTCTGTATCACTCTCTTTCTATCTCTCTTTCTCTCTCTGTATCTCTGTCTCTCTTTCTCTTTCTCTCTGTATCTCT
>JBCNYH010000012.1:4763234-4774175 GCA_039654325.1 Tandanus tandanus | reverse complement strand
TGGAGAGGGGGGGACAGATAGTGTAGAGAAGCGCAGACCTACAACATGTAAGAAACACTAAGAACGTACTATGGCAAAAGATAGGCGAGAGAAAAAGACAGAAAGAAAAACAAAATAACAGAGAGGGGGGTAAGGAGGAGAGAGAGAGAGGGAGGGGAGAGAGAGAGAGGGAGGGGAGAGAGAGAAAGAGGAAAGAGAAAGAGGAAAGAGAAAGAGGAGAGAAACGGGAGAGAAAGGAGAGAGAGAGAGAGGGAGGGGGGAGAGAGAGAGAGAAGGAGGAGGAGGAGAGAGAGAGAGAGAGAGAGAAGGAGGAGAGAGAGAGGAGAGAGAGATTTATCCTTTAATTAAATGTGTTTCAGGATTAATGTTCCTTTTGTTGTTGATGTTGTAAATAAAATACATTCTTTAGTTTAAAGGTTCACAGACAGAGAATGTGTGAAAATGGGATTCTTTTTATTTCCAGTGAAATTTTAGCCACAAAGAAATTGAAACTCTTGTGTCCTGAAGACTTCAGCAAAAAAGAAAGCTCAGACTCGGAAGACTCCTTCCACACACGTGACAAACCACACACATCTCACGTGCATCGACACACACCTGTGATCTCAGCTGCGGGGTTAGAATCAACGCCTCAGCGCTCACAGTCCTGATCTCCCAGGAACAGTGTGATGAGGGATCTCAACCCGTTCACTCCGCAGAGTTTTCCTTAAAACAAACTCTTCAACCACTGAATTAAACCTCACTGTTTTCATTCATTTCTTTCTTTCTTTCTTTCTTTCTTTCTTTCTTTCTTTCTTTCTTTCTTTCTTTCTTTTCTGAGCCGTTTAATCCTATCAGGGTCAAAGAGAGCGGAGTCTATCTCAGCCGACTCTGGGCAAAGACGGGGTACACCCTGAACGGCTCGCCAGGCCACTGCAGGTCCCCCACATGTACAAGCATTCCCCCTCACACCTAGGGGCAATTGTCTATGGACTGTAGGAGGAAACCAGCGTACCAGGTGGAAACCCACGCAAGCACGGGGAGAACATGTTTTTAGAAAGCTACGTGCAGGGTTGAATTTATTTATGGATGTTTGGTATGAAATCCAGCTGTGTGCTGCATGTGTGTTTTATTCCGCTCTGTAGGAGTTCATTGAGCATTACAGATGTTAATAAAAGAGTGTGGAGGGATTTTACTGTGTGTCCTATAATAGAAATAGAAGTAGAAATAGAAATAGAGGTGGTTTTGGGGAAGTCTGACTTTGATTTGTTTGTTTTCTCTGCCGCCCTCCAGATGTTTCAGATTCTCAGGTAAAGCAGGAGGAGCAGGAGGAGCCCGGCTTCTGACTCTGACCACCCGTCCCCCTTTACTCGTGTGGTCCCCCCCCTCCCCTCTCTGTCTGTCTCTCCTATTCTCTCAGTCTCTCTCTTTTTTTCTCTCTCTTTCTCTCTCATTCTCTCAGTCTCTCTCTCTCTCTCTCTCTTTCTCTCTCTCTCTCATTCTTTCAGCCTCTCTCTTTTTTCTCTCTCTTTCTCTCTCTCTCTCTCTCTCTCTCTCATTCTCTCAGCCTCTCTCTTTCTCTCTCTCTCACTCTCTCTGTCTCTCCCATTCTCTCAGTCTCTCTCTCTTTCTTTCTCTCTCTGTCTCTCTCTATCTCATTCTCTCAGCCTCTCTCTCTCTTTCTCTCTCCCTCTCCCATTCTCTCAGTCTGTTTCTCTCTTTCTGTCTCTCTGTCTCATTCTCTTAGTCTTTCTCTCTCTCTCCCTCTCTCTGTCTGTCTCTCCTATTCTCTCTCTCTCTCTCTCTCTCTCTCTCTTTTTTTCATGCTCTCTCTCTCTGTCACTCTCTCTCTCTTTCTCTCTCTCTGTCTCTCTCTCTCATTCTCCTAGTCTCTCTCTCTCTTTCCCTCTCTCTTTCTCTCTATCTCTGTCTCTCCCATTCTCTGTCTCTCTCTCTCTCTTTTTCTCTCTCTGTCACTCTCTCTCTCTCTCTCTCTCTCTCTCTCTCTCTCTCTCTCTCTGTCTGTCTCTCCTATTCTCTCTCTCTTTCTTTCTCTCTTTCTCCCTCTCTCTCTCTCCCATTCTCTCTGTCTCTTTCTCTCTTTCTCTCTCGTTCTCTCTCTCTCTCTCTCTCTCTCTCTCTGTCTTTCTGTCTGTCTCTCCTATTCTCTCCCTCTTTCTCGTCCTCTCTCTCTCTCTCTCTCTCTCTCTCTCTCTCTCTCTCTCTCTCTCTGTCTCTCTCTCTCTGTCCCCCCACCCCCCTCTGTGTGTGTATGTGTGTGTGTGTGTGTGTGTGTGAGAGAGAGAGAGAGAATAAGTTGGCTGTGCCTCTGAGACAGAAGGACACCGGAGCTCCTCTAGTCCTGTCCAGGCTTCAGCTCCGGCGTGTCCTGCTGTTTAGGAGAGACATAATCACCCCTGTCCTGTCGGGGCTTTTCCTTTTTTCTTTTCTTTTTCTTTTCTTTTTCCTTCTTCTTCCTTTTTTTTTTTTGCAGCACAGAGCAGTAGGGATTTGGAGCACGATGCTGCTGCTGCTGTTCGCTGCTCTTCTTACTCTCAGCTTCACTCCCGGGGAAACTGTTCCTTTCTACCGGTACGACGACGTGGATGAAGATCTGGCCACGTTCGATTATTACCGCGGCGCGGAGGAGGACGAGCTGCAGGGCCGGAACGCGACGCTGTGTGAGCGGTGTGTCCCGGAGCTGTGTCCGCCGACGCAGGGCTGCAGAGCGGGGCTGGTGCGCGATTCCTGCGGCTGCTGCTCCGAATGCGGGAACCTGGAGGGACAGCCGTGCGATCCCGGAGACACAAATGTCTACTACGGTCTGTGTGGAGACGGACTCGAGTGTAAAACCGACGCGTCGCCGGCGGCCGATGGAGAGCCGCAGGAGCCGCTGTGCGCGTGCGCGTCTGGGGAGTCTGTGTGCGGATCGGACGGACGGACCTACATCAACCCCTGCAAGTTCAGAGAGGCGGCGTTCTCGAACCCGGGACTAAACTCGACCCTCGGGCCCTGCAGGACCGGTATGAGCATCATCCGACTCAGAGCGGCTTCATCTCCACATTATAATGAAATATTACAATTCTACACACTTCTATTCTAAATATAAAACTTGAACATGTATAATAACGTGGTTGCTTTTGTCAAAAAGTGATTGAGATCAGATTTATTGATTGACAATTACAGACTGAGATCAGAATATTTTTCAAAAGTGTAAGTTTTATTTATTTTTTTTACATTTTTCCATCCAGTGATAATCGTATTTACATTTAAAGCATCTTGCAGACGCCCTTATCCACAGCGGCTTTTTCAGATTTTTTCATACAATTCAGCGGTTAAAGATTAAGGGCCTTGCTCAGGGGACCAACAATGGCAGCTTGGGGTTACTGGGGCTTGAATCCCCAACCTTCGTATCAGTCACCCAGAGCCCTAACCACTGAGCCACCACTGCCTACTCCCACCTGTTATATAATGATTTTAGAAACACCACTGTCTGTTCTCTGCTCTGTTAAAGCAGCTGTAAACACTCGATCCCTCACCAGCTGACATGAATGATTATTTTCTACATTTCTAAGAAACTGCAACAAATATATTTCTCCTTATAATAATACTCAGAGAGTGCAAACCTCTGCCAAGCTTAAAAAGAACTAAAAAGTACACAGCACCCCTTGCTGGCTCTGCTGTAGTCGCACACTTCCAGAAAACAACAATCATCTTTGTCTCATAATGTTAAAGAATCCTTTAAAGAAATTCCTGGATCCAGAATTTAATCTGGATCATCTCCAAAATCTTTTGGCGTCTTCCTAGACCAAAGCCCCGCCTCTGGTAAAAAAAAAAAAAAAAAAAGTAAAATAAACAAATAGATAAAAATAAAAATAAAACAATGCACATAACTGATTCTGCGAACAAACAAACATAAACCTGAGCATAAATCATGACCTCCTCGTCGAGGGTAATAACAAAAAATTTTTTTCCATTTGTTGTGGCATGCACACTGTACAAGTGCACGCTGTTACTATGGAAACGTAAATGTACTGTCATGGTGGCTGTTAATGAAATAGGTGTCTGATCAGATTTATCATACATCATTCATCCATTTCATAAATCCTGATTACGGGAGGCTGGCGCCCATCTCAGCCGATTCTGGGGGTACACCCTGAACAGCTCGCCAGGCCATCACAAGGCAAACACACACACACACACACACACACACACACACACACTCACACACCTAGGGGTGATTTGGAACAGCCAATTTGCCTACTGTGCATGTTTCTGGACTGTGGGAGGAAACAGGAGTACCAGGAGGAAACCTATACAAACACAGGGAAAACATGCAAACTCCACACAGAAACACCCCGAGCCCGGGAATCGAACCCAAGAACTTCTTGCTGTGAGGTGGACGTGCTAACTGCTGCTCCGCCGTACCACCTGATCAGATTTAACTGTATAAATAGACGAGTTCCCGCTGTGTGTTCATTTCTTTTTCATTATTATAATAACTTTCCGAATGAATTCATAGACACTTCAGGACCCCCCCACGCCTCATGTCGATGCAG
Organism: Tandanus tandanus; assembly: GCA_039654325.1. Classification (NCBI taxonomy): domain Eukaryota; kingdom Metazoa; phylum Chordata; class Actinopteri; order Siluriformes; family Plotosidae; genus Tandanus; species Tandanus tandanus. Next base: position 4,769,640 of record JBCNYH010000012.1, on the reverse strand, counting down.
CTTACGTGTTCTCTTACTGATGTTTTCCTCTCCTAAACCTTTTAACTGCCTGTTTGGGAATTTTGGACATTCAGGAGCCTACAATTTTCCTGCTGGTTTTCGAGGGGAGATTTATGACCTTTGAACAGCAGCAGCACAGCCAGAATTACACGAGCGGCTTTAGTGCTTTACTGAGAGGAAATACCTTTTGAACATGATCCCATGTCTGATCTCTCTCTCTCTCTCTCTCTCTCTCTCTCTCTCTGTATTTTTCTCTTTCTTTGTGGTAAGCTCCTATCATCAAAGTTCCTCCGCATAATTTGGTGAATGTGACTGGGAGCAGTGCAGTGTTTTTGTGCGAGGTCTTTGCCTTTCCTATGGCGCTGGTGGAATGGAGGAAAGACGGACAGGAGGTCATTTTGCCTGGAGACGATCCTCATATATCTGTGCAGGTTAGCAATTTGAGATATTAAAGTTTATGTGTATATTCTGGGGTATAAAGTGTGTAGTGTACAGTATAGGTTCTCAAGGATCCTTTGTCCTGTGTAGTCCAGAGGAGGTCCTCAGAAATATGAGCTCTCCAGTTGGCTGCAGATCGAGGACGCGACCCGGGAAGATTCGGGAACTTACAGATGCATCGCTAAAAATGTCCTGGGCAACGTCTCAGCCACTGTAGTGCTGGGGATTTTACCACCAGGTAACCGGCTACCACATAAATACTGACTTTACTCTGGAGGAGTCTCCACTGGTTCGTTTTAGAACACACAATGTGCTACGTGGCTGATTTACTGCCAAAAGACAACATGGTTTAAAATTCATTCATTCATTTATATATTCATTTGCTGAACTGCTTAATCGTACTAGGGTAGACACTCTGAGAAATTTTTCAAAGTTATCATACAGCTAAGGGGGTATGGTGGCGCAGTGGTTAGCACGTCCACCTCACAGCAAGAAGGTCCTGGGTTCGATTCCCGGGCTCGGGGCGTTTCTGATTGGAGGTTGCGTGTTCTCCCCGCTCTTGCGTGTGTTTTTTTTTTTTTTTTTTTGGTTTTGGAAACTGGCTGTTCCAGATCGCCCCTAGATGTGAGTGTGAGTGTGAATGCTTGTGTGTGTTGGCCCTGCGATGGTCTGGTGAGCTGTCCAGGGTGCACCCCGCCCTCGCCCAGAGTTGGCTGAGATGGGCGCCAGCCTCCCCACGACTCTAATTAGGATTAAGCAGCTTAGAAAATGAATGAATGAATGTATGGCTCATACAGCTATTATATCTTGTTTTTCTTGCAGAGCTCAGCACACAGAATCCAGAACACTTTAGTTTTTGAAAATCGGACCACTGGTTCAGGTTTTAGAGCTCATCAAAGGTTGATATTCTCAAGTCGGTAATGCATTCGCATTAGAACTATAGAAAAAAACAACTGTGACTACTGCATGAAAATACCCCACACTACAGCACTGAAACATATTTAGATGTTATTTGATCATAATTGCACTTCACATTATCACTTCTATTTCACTTCATTTTGGACCGTTATTATTGACGACATTTTCATGTTTTTAGCATCCGATGGGAAGGTGGCGCCCAGTAGGCATTGACCGTGGCCAAATTTCTCAATGAATTTCAGAAATAAAACAGAAAAAACATAAAATGATTGATATAGAGGGTTTGAAAGTGATATGGGGGGTCTGGGTGCTAGAACTGAGGGCCCACTGTTTTAGCAAAAAATCCTTTTTTTTTCAGAGACCAGATCTTAATCGGACAACTTCAGCAAGCTGCAGAAACTCATTCTGGTAATAATGACGGCCGTTTTGGTATCTCGTGACCTGCACAATACCCTCAAACCCGCATTTTACACAAATCTTTCAGGTTTGTTGAGGTGCTGTTTTACCCACTGTGCAGGTAGCGTTTTGGATTTATCCAAGTCCCTAACTAGGGTGGCAGGGAAACACTGGAGCCTATCTGAGCTGACTCTGGGTGAGAACGCAGAGCACTCTGAATAGGTTGCCAGTCCATTGCAGGACCAAAACACTCACACACACTCATTCACACTCACCTAGGGGCAATTTGTACCAGCCAATTAGCCTATTGTGCATGTCTTTGGACTGTGGGAGGAAACCAGCATACCAGGAACAACCACACAGAAACCACAGAGAAACACATTTGCAGATTTTGGGACTCAAACCAAGGACCTTCTTGCTGTGAGTTGGACGTTCTAACCACTACGCCATTCCAGTGGACAGAAAAAAAATCCTTATTACCTCAAGCTCATATTGTTCTCTTTTACTGAACCGCAAATGGCTCCAGCCACCTCAGCATTGTTCTCCAGGCACCACATCTCCACCGTTACCCTGACCCTTAATTCATGTTTGTGCGAACCTGTTTTCTTCTTTAACCCCGTGTTTATCTTTAGAGGTCCTTCATTTTATCTTCACTGCAAAAGTGCCTGAAGACGTTGATCTAAAAAACTTTATTTATTTATTAAAATTTTTATGATTATTTTTTACTTGTTCTAGATGAGATGTCCGTCTATTTAGAAGAAAGCATGAAAGAGTTGATGGGATATGATCCAATCCGGGACTATGACGGAGACTACTATTGAACCACTTAAATGAACCAGCTGAAATGTTTTCTCCATCCAACATTACTTAAACACTGAAACTGCGTCTTGTGTCCATGAAAGACTTGACATCTGGATCCACAAACACAGAGAACACAAAGAGAACACGGAGAACAGGAGGAACACACAGAGAACACACAGAGAACATAGAGAAAACACAGAGAACACAGAAATAACATAGACAGAACATAGACTGAACACACAGAAAACAGTGAGAACACAGAGAACACACAGAGTACTTAGCGAGAACACAAAACAGAGGGAACACAGAGAACATAGAAAGAACACAGAGAACAAAGCGAGAACATATAGCGAACACAGACAGAACACACAGAAAACATAGTGAGAACAGTGACGACACAGAGTACATAGAACAGGGGGAACATACAGAGACCACACAGAGTACATAGAGAGAACACAGAGAACATAGAACACAGAACACAGAGAGTACATACAGAAAACACAGAGAACACACAAAGCATGGAGCAAACAGAAAGAACACAGAGAACAAGGGGAACACACAGAGAACACAAAAGAATATAGAGGAAACAGGGAACATACAGAGAACACACAAAGTATGCAAAGAGCACATAGAGAACACACAAGGAACACACAGAGAACATAGAGAACACAGCGAACACAGAGAACTTTGTGAGAACACAGAGAACACAGAGTACATGGAGAGAACACAGAGAACAGTGGAAACACAGAAAACAGGGAGAACACAGGGAACACAGAAAACATGGAGAGAACACAGAGAACAGAACACAGAGAACACAGATGGTACAAAGAGAGAACACAGAGAACAGGGACAACACACAGAGAACACACATAGTACATGCAGAGAACACAGAGAATGGGGGGACACACAGAGAACAAGAGAGAACACAGAGTAGATAGAGAACACACAGAGAACACAGAAAGAACACAGAGAGAACACAACACAGAAAGAGAACAGAGAGAACACGAGAACACACAACAAACACAAAGAGAACACAGGAAGAATACAGATAACACAGAGAACACACAGTTTGTTTCTATTCATTCTCTTACATTTCTTTCAACCCAGTAGATATGGATGATATAAAACAGTTATTCCACTTGATCTCGTTGTACAGGGCTGATAGCCATCTCAGAGTGCGTCAGCTCATATACAACTAATGAATAATTATTAATTATAAATAAACATAATTATATAAAAACATCCAAGATAGTAAATAACACACGCATTATTATGATTTGGTCGATATCTTGTTTTGACACAGGGAGAACACGGAGAGAACACAGAAAGAACAGAGAACACAGAGAGGGAACACAGAGAGAGAACACAGAGAACAAAAAGAGACAGAACACAGAGAGAACACACAGAGAACACACAGAGAGAACTCAGCGAGAACAGCGAGAGATTTGTTACAACTCAATCGTTAGACTTCGGACTTCAGAAAGGAAGCGGGTAGAGAACGGAGGCGGAGCATTGAGGATGGAGGAGTTTGAATCAGAAGAGTCTGAATATGAATTTTTGAGGTGCTGCTTCTCTTGTGGATGTCGGCTGTAAAACACTGTATTCACTTCTGAACAGGGAACTCGGAGAACATTCCAGAAGCTCTGGAACGTTTTCTTCTGTTTCTGATTTCATCTCTCCTTTAAATACTGAGTGGTAATTTTAAACCCAATTATTCTTTCCATGTATTTCTCCATATGTGGCATCCTTCAATGAGTGTGCGCGTATGTGTGTGTGTCTGATTCCCTGAGGGCGGAGCTTCATCCACAGCTGGTTTTCTTTAAGGTTTTCTGTCTGAAATCCTAAGCACAGATTTAAATTTGTTTAGAAGGTGACATCACTCCTCCGAGCTCGTACGAATGAAACCCTGATCTCATTTAACCCTGATAAAGTTTCCTCTCTTCAGCTCACGGGAAATGAAAAGTCTGACTCAAAACAAGATATCGACCAAATCATAATAATGCGTGTGTTATTTACTGTCTTGGATGTTTTTATATAATTATGTTTATTTATAATTAATAATTATTCATTAGTTGTATATGAGCTGACGCGCTCTGAGATGGCTATCAGCCCTGTACAACGAGATCAAGTGGAATAACTGTTTTATATCATCCATATCTACTGGGTTGGAAGAAATGTAAGAGAATGAATAGAAACAAACTGTTATTTATTTATTTTTTTAATTTTATTTTAGCAATTTATTTTGTCTTCCGTTAGTTCTGTAAATCATGTCGCCATTTTGTTTTTCCCTTCCAATGGTATATGAGTTGATATCCTAGTAGTAAAGGAGCCAATCAGAGCAAGCGATTGCTCATATCCAGTGGGTGTGGCTATAATAAATATAATAATATGAAGAGGCCATTTTGACATCAAGGAAACATTTCATGTTCAAGTTGATGTAAATATAATTTATATTTTATACCATTTATATTTTATAACATTTATATTTTATTATCATTTTATCTACAATAAAACAGACAAAACTTTCATTTTTTTATGTACTTTATGAAGGATTTTATCTGATAAAGTAATCAGACCAGGTTTTTAAAAAAATAGCCCAAAAGGTTTGTTTTCTGGACCTGATCTTGATGCAGAATTAAACAAGGGCACTTGGAGAGCGCAAACCTCCACCATACCCAACAATCCCAATAACAACCAAAATGTAAGATAAAAAAAAAGAAAAAAGAAAATCAATCCTATCTAACAATGTTAAAGAATCATTTCAAAAATCCCTACCTGTATCCAGAATTTGATCCGGATCATCTCCAAAATTTTATGGAGCTTTCCTTGTCTGAAGCCCCGCCTCTGGCAGAAATTTCATAACATTACGCTCATAACAATTTACATGATCCTGCTAACAATCACACAAACTCCAGCTAAAATACAACCTCCTTACAGAGCAGTTGCACCTCACCGGAGAGCATAAACGGACGTCTCATCATCCCAACGCTCTGAGCCCGGGAACCGAACCCGGGTCCTTCTTGCTGTGAGCTGGACGTGCTAACCACTTCGCTACCTTGCCACCTAAACGGATGCATGATGGACTGAAACTCTATGAAAAAAAATGATCTGGTGGTCTGCACTAGACTGTCATGATACCCCGGAGGATGTGCATCGCTGTCCATTTCAGACCTGGTGAGGACCCTTTACATGTAATCACTAATCATTCGCTGAACATGTGCTCTAATGTCCGTCATGGTTCACCTGCTGCATGCCAGATGACCGCTGACAAGTCCAGGGCGAGGAACGCATGAGTTCCGAACAAAACACACTCCCAGCACACAGCAACCATACAACCAGCGCCCGACTTTAGCTGGTGGAGTCCGCTGCAAGTTCTGTGCATGCAAAAAACTTTCCACCGGGTTGAACGGACCTCGGCCAACAAGGAACACATTCACCGAACGAGAAACGGAGAAGAAATGCACACGGAGACGAACGGACTGAAATTTTTTGCTCTGTGTCAGACATCCGTTATCGCCATTAGGTAGGGTGTGAATGCTGCGTTAGTGTTTACTCTGAGAACATGATCTGTCTTTACAGCATGAGTGTTAGTTCCCGGCGAGAAAAACGGAATTCCATCAAAATTAAAATACTGGAATTAAAAAAATATATAAATAAATAAATAAATATTTTTTTAAATCAAGAGAAATATCTAGGGGCAGTGGTGGCCTGGTGGTAGGGTGCTGGATTTCTGATCCCAATGTCGGGGGTTCAAGCCCCACTATCAGCGGGTTGTAACTGCTGTCCCCCCAGTGCAGCTAACTGGGTTATCAAATGCCGGCCATGTCTCTCACTGTCTGTGGTGAGAGGCATG
>JBCNYH010000012.1:4658452-4672843 GCA_039654325.1 Tandanus tandanus | reverse complement strand
CTGTCAATCTCCCGCTCCATCCTTCCCTCACTCGTGAACAAGACCCCGAGATACTTGAACTCCTCCACTTGGGGCAGAAGCTCATTCCAGACCCAGAGGGTGCATTCCAGCCTTTTCCGGCTGAGAACCAATGTCAGACAAACCAATGTTAACAGAACCATGACCTCCTTGGCTGAACTTGGGTTGGTGTGGGCCTAATGGTTAATTTAGAAAAACTGTGGATTAAAAAAAACATGTGAAATTCCAACAAACAAACCAAAAAAGATATTCATGAACTACAAGATGAGCTACAATCATGTAAAAACTGTATATAGTGTGGGCGGCACGGTGGCGCAGTGGTTAGCACGTCCGCCCCACAGCAAGAAGGTCCTGGGTTCGATTCCCGGGCTTGGTGTGTTTCCCTGTGGAGTTTGCATGTTCTCCCTATGCTTGCATGGGTTTCCTCCGGGTACTCCGGTTTCCTCCCATAGTAGTCCCTAATTGACTGTTCCAAATCGCCCCTGGGTGAGTGTTAATGGTTGTGTGTGTTGGCCCCGCGATGGCCTGTTGAGATATCCAGGGTGTACCCTTTCCTCACCCCGGATCGGCTGAGATGGGCGCCATCCTCCCCTCGATACTAATTAGGATTAAGAGGCTTAGAAAATGAATGAATGAATAAATAAAATGTGTAATTATAGGCATCAGAATGGCATCAGTCAGTATGAGTGCATTTCATGCCGCCGCACCTTTTGCATTACAACTAGCAAAAATATTCAACCAGTGAATTTGTGCTTTGAAACGCCTGAGATAAAGCAGGTCAAGAGTGGAATGTGATTGAAGTTTGAGTGCCGTGCATTACAATAATCCACCAGAACCACAGCAGGAACGTATTTCTTTCCGTTACGTGAAAAATACTGAAATGACGTGTGAGGAATTCTCATCGTACCACAAGCAGACGCGATAATCAAAAGTAAATCCTGTTTGATCCAAAGAGTCTGGGAAAAAGGTCAAAACCAGAGAGGGAGAGATTTGACGGGGAGAGAACTGCATCTCAATGAAACGTCGCCGGAGTCGATCTCAACCAACCTCTGCTCTTCTCTCTCTTAATCACACAAATAAGGAAGAAAATGCAGCTTGTCATCTTACGGAGAAGCTGAAGATGCTGAACATGATACGTTCCTTCCGACGGAACCTTTCATATTTAATCAAATTCACCATATCAACCAAAACACACGGTCTGTAATCAAGTCCCTGTGAACGAGCTGTTACTATAGAAACAACAACTTATTGGAAAGCTGAGCTGATCTCTGAGCAAAGGCAAGGTACACACTGAAAAACTCACCAATCCATCGCAGGGCCAACACACACAACCGTTCACACTCGCTCTCACACCTCAGGGCAATTCGGAACGGCTAACTACCCTGATGTGCATGTCTTTGGATTGTGGGAGGAAACCGGTGGATCCAGAGTAAACCCACACAAGCAGAACATGCAAACCTCCACACAGAAACCCCACACATGACAGCTCATTACTGATAACATGGATTGAGTGATGCTGGCCATGAAACAGGAAGTAAACAGGAAATAAACAGAAGTCTGCATGGCGTACGTTTTAAGATAATACGCTAATATTAAGTGTTTTAATTCAGGTGAAATGAGAATTTAATTCCAGGACGCTGTTGGTTGTTGGGTTTCGGAGCATGGTGTGTGTGTGAGTGGAAGATCCTGAGCTCATGGAGATGTTGGTGAACAGAATATAAATGACGTGTGGGTAAAAGAGTAGCGAGAGACGAGTGATGGAGCGAAGACGGAGCCATTGTGAGACAGAAAATGAGTGCAGAAGCAGCGGAGGAGAATATCTCTTTCACCATTCAGAGTCCACACCATTATTCTTCTCCTCCATCAGAGAAAGTTTTTTCTTTTTTCCAGCCAGACATTGTTATGGAAATGTGGAACCTTTAAACAGAACCCTGTGTAACCTTAAAAGCTTCTAACTCCATAACTAATGGCTCCAGTATTCAGAAGCGTTTCCATAAAGCCAGAGTTTTTATCTCCTCCGTCGTTTCCTCCATGCCGGCGTACTGCAGTGCTAATTGTCGTGCTAGCACAGCGCCGCTTTGCCCAAAGCATGTCTCCCGTAGTCCTTAATTAGCCGTCTAGCCCGCGTTCATCCGAGACTTCTTCCTGATAAACTGTCCATCCACTTTCATCCCACTCACCAACCGCGTATCATCTCTCTGCCACCTACACGCCATCACATCGCAACAACAACCAAAATACAGATGAGAAAGAGATGATGGTCTTCTCCCTGACCGAGGTGAAGGGAGGAAATTATAAAATGTCAGCATGGGGATGGATTCAATTATTTTCACCACAGCGATGCATCTGATTAGCTCACAGGTGGACAAAGAGACACAACGCAATTTAGCAACCGCTAACACAGAACTGAGATCATCAGAGATTAGTTTTAATCATCAAAAAAGACTGAAGGGTGGCTAAAACTCAAATAATAATAATATTAATAATAATAATAATAATGATGATGATGATGATAATAATGATAATAATGATAATAATAATAATAATAATAATAATAATAATAATAATAATAATAATGATAATAATAATAATGATGATGATGATGATAATAATAATAATGATAATAATAATAATAATAATAATAATAATAATAATAATAATAATAATGATAATAATAATAATAATAGTTTGCCTTATATGAACTGGCAAATTCATTCATTCATTCATTCATTCATTCATTTTCTGCTCCACTTAATCCTAATTAGGGTCGTGGGGAGGCTGGCGCCCATTTCAGCCGACTCTGGGCGAGGGCAAAGCACACCCTGGACAGCACGCCAGGCCATCGCAGGGACAAATTCATATCCAATTCTCTAGATTTAACACTTTTGCAAAAATGAAATGGACTCCAAATGGCAGGCTTTTCAAACTGGCTGGTGCAAACTATCAAATGGACGTCATCAGATTGCAACTTCGAAACTGCAAGTAAAAACCACCTGATAATGAAAATATACATGTGTAACATGTGTTACAGGAGAGTTTGGAAGAGTTTCTTTTTGTTTCACTTTAATGTTTTGTGCCAAGTGAGACCTCCAGTTTCAGAAATTTACTCTTGGCAAAGTTTATATAATTTCCTAAACATCGGATGCACAATATGCTTCGTGGAAGCAGCCGTGGGAAATGGGAAGTGGGTGGGACTTTGATTAAAAAACAAAACAAAACGGAGAATAAGTACATGAACAAACAAACAAACAACAAAATCATCCAAAATATATCAATGAATAATGAAAAATAAAGAAATGAAAAAACCCCCACCAACTTTCAGTGTCTGTTATTAACCCAAAAGATTAAAATAATAATAATAATAATATTAATATTAATAATAATAAAAACAATGAATTGCGCAATGATTGTTTAATTGATCCATGATATATATTTTTGATGTTTTCATGAGATGTGAAATACTGGAAGGAATAACACATTTATTTACATAAAAAAAAAAAATAATAATACAGCTATAAACTTATTCTTGGATTAAAACTGTAACTTGAAAAAAAAACAGTTGACTATATTACTGAGAATTGTTACTAGCGAACTCACGTATCTTAATTAGCCGCTAGCTTCCAGCGAAAAGGAAAATCTCCTGGAATTAGAAGTTTGTGGAAAGTCTGAATCAGTCTGGAGGATGTCAGGCTTTAAATTCATCACCGCAGGAGTTTTGGGTCTGTTTTTAAAACGATTGTTAATTCTTGATTCATTTTTTAATCTCTAGCAGCGAGGCCTCACGTTAGTCACGTTAGCATTAATTATCTTTTCCTTTTGTGTGTCTCTTCAGAGGAAAAAGCAGAAACTGTAATCTCTTTATTTACTGAATGTATTTTACAGACTCATCCACATCTCATCGAATCATATCGGGGTTTCTATTCTTTTCGTTTTCTTTCTGAAGGCCTCTTGTGAGAATCGCTGTGGGACTCGGGGGAGCGCCTTACAGCCTCGCCGCTACGCCGCGTTATTTCACACAGAAGATAAGCATTTCCAATTTTCTTGCCATCCCACGATAATTAATCCTCGAGCACGATTCAAGAGAACGCCGCTTTGTCTCCGAGCATGAATTACTCATATACGCTCTCGGATTAAACCGCAGCATAAAAACATGTTTCTAATTGAACAGGTGCATTGTTTAAAATCCCGTGGCGGAGACTGTAATCTGAAATTTAAAAGAAAAATTGAATTAAATCATTTTACTGTGAGTGAAAGAAGCTGTAAATATGGGATCATTAATGTACATTCATATAAAATGTATAATTTTTATGTGAAAAATGAAGGTTTTCATCCTGATATCTACAGTCATTCATTCATTCATTCATTCTTTCAATGAACCACTTAATCCTACTAGGGTCGCGCACAGGCGGAACCTATCACAGCCTACTCTGGGCAAAGGCAGGGAACACCCTGAACAGCTCGCCAGTCCATCCCAGGGCCAACACACACACAACTATTCACACTTACACCTAGGGGAAATTTGGAACAGCCAATCAGCCTACTGTGCAGGTTTTTGAACTGTGGGAGGAAACCGGAGTACCCAGAGGAAACCCACACAAGAACGGGGAGAAACTCCTCACAGAAACGCCCTCACCGAGCCCGGGACTTGAACCCAGGAGCTTTTTGCTGTGAGGCAGCTGTGTTAACCACCACACCACCATGTCGCTCCTGGTATCTACAGAATAATAAAAAGTAGAAAAAGAAAGTAAAGATCTGTTTATCTTCACGGGAAATGAAAAAAATTGTGACCTCGTCTCATTTCCACCAACCGAAATAAGATCACTTAAAGCATGCTGGGGGCTCATTTTTTTTCTCAGCAGCCACTCTGACTGTGTGTAATTGCCACTATAGTGCAGGGTTAAAATTAGAGAAAGCTTTTTTAAACCCAGAGTGTCGATTCAATTTAAACAATAAACTTAACAGGGTTTTTCTTTTTTCATGACCTCGGGTGGAAACGCAAAATTCAATTTCATTTAACCACACAGGATTTTCTCCCAGCTCCACTTCCTGACTCAGCTGTGTGTGTTCTGATTAACTTCTACAAAGACACACACACACACTTTTTCCTCTTTGGACCCTGACCTTTAAAATGGATTTCCTCGCCCTGTGTTATTTGTGAGAGAAGCATAAAACCCGGCAACACTGATGTACAGTAATCTAAATAGTATAGATTTTACTATATACTACGCAGGAGTGGTGCGATCTGATTGGTCAGTTATCTCAGGATTTTAAAAAATCATTATTCCGAGTGGATAACGTTGTAATTAAAATGTCACTTGGAGAAGGCAGAGTCATCATTATCACCCTTAAAAATGAGAAATAATAAAAAAAAATTAATAAATCTCATTTGAGTTTGTTTTTCTTGTGTCTGTGTATTATATACTAAAACACCTTCCTTTTATATTTATTATATACTATTGAATGAACAGACCTCACCTGACCCGTCTCTGTCATGGGTAAAAAATGTAAATACAAACCATTAAAATCTCATTTCAGATAACTTTTCTTTATGTTTTTGTGTAATACTGTATATATTAAAAATCTTGAGTTAAAAACACGCCGTTACACAGCTCTGCCCCTAAGAACTCAAAGCTCATCTGTGTCGTGATTAAAAAAAATAATAATAATGAAACGAACTATAGAAATCTTGTTTTATGGCGTTACGGTGGTGCAGTGGTTAGCACGTTCGCCTCACAGAAAGAAGGTCCCAGGTTCGATTCCCAGGCTCGGGGAGTTTCCGTATGGAGTTCACACATTCTCCCAGTGCTTGTGTGGGTTTCCTCCGGGTACTCTGGTGTCCTCCCACAGTCCAAAAACATGCAACGTAGGCTGATTGGCTGTTCCAAATTGCCCCTAGGTGTGAGAGTGAGTGTGAATGGTTGTATGTGTTCGCCCAGAGTCAGCTGAGATAGTCCCCAGCCTCCCTGCGAGCCTAGTAGGATTATGTGATTCGGCAACTGAATGAATAAAGGTTGACGTATTGAGATGAAGGTCGACTTGTAGTAGAATGACGGGAGTCTAAAGGAAGGAACTGCTCGTGATCAGACGTTCATCACATGGTTTTATAGCCTGGGCGTGGACGTCTCCCAGAGTTACTGCTTTTCTTGTATTGATAATACGACTGCTGATGAAAGCAGCAGCAGGATGAGTTCTGATGGGTACAGGGTGATATTATCTGCTCCTATTCAGCCGAACGCTTCAGCGCACACTGGGTGGAGCTTCACACTTCACACATACTTCAGAAACAGTCCAGAACTTTTCAACTGCAAAGACGTGGAACGTTCCGCAATGCCATTCCTTATCATTTTTTTAAATCTGTTTTTTTTTTTTTTGGTTACGCCTGTCTCAATTCACATCACCGTGTCCCTGTAGCAGAACGTAAGGCACTGAAAAAACACAGGGAAAAAAAAAGAATAAGAGGAGTTTGTGGTGCGAGAGCGTAGTATGAGTGTGATTCAGTTACATATGAGCTTTGATTTATGGAGTCAGTGTTCAGCCTGTCAGAGCTCCTCTCCCTCCGGGAAAAAATAACAAGTACTGTAGGACCTGCTGCTTAGCATAACACACTGTCCTCACTGCTGTTCACACACACACACACACACACACACACACACACACACACACACACACACACACACACGGTCGAGTCAGGTCACCTGAGTTCTGTTTCTGCTCTAGTTAATAAAAACAAAAATAACTGTCCCTGATATTATTACACGCGTTAGCATGTTTCCTAGCAGATCTTAGCATGTGTCCTCGATAGGTGCTGGAGGTTAGCATGTCCTAGAACGTTATTCTTCTAAGTTTTGGCATCTCAGATACCAGCGCAATTATGATAGCAGTGTTCCCAACATTTAGCACGAATGCTAGCATGTCTATTTGTGTCTCAAACATTAGAATGTCTCCTCACGGGTCTGTGATTAGCATGCTCCCTAGTATGCCTTATATTAGCGTATCTGCTAATTTCACACATGAGTTTATCTCATAGCAGGTCTTGCACAGTGAGCAGACGCTATGTAGCATGGTGGAGTATATCCTTAGCATATGTTTAGCATGACTTGCATGTTTGTTGTTATTTGTTTTGTTAGCATGTCTTGTAGTTTTGCATGCTAGCTTCATGAGACAGCTGCGATAGTACATTTATCTGTAGGTTCTGCTTTCATGAAGATTTCTGTACTGGATTTAGAGACATTTCCCCCCAAAATGTATAACTTTCTCAAACGGTTGGCGGCTGCTGTATATTTTTTAGCATAAGCTCCAAAAATACATGACAGCCGCGGCAGCAGCAGCAGAAGTGATCGAGGTCATCAAACCCAGCGAGCTGGGAGTCATACTGTAAAAAAAACACCATCTGTTGTCAGGCCGTGGGTTCCTCATCCTCCTCCTCCTCCTACTCTTCAGAGTGTCTTGTGTGGGCTCTTCGGCGAGCTCGAGTCAGTAAACAGAAGTTCAGAGTTGCTGCTCCCTGGTGAGAGTTTGCTTGTGTTTGACTCGAGTTCTGATTTAAATTCAGCGCAGAACTCCCGGGCAGGAAACAGCCAACAATACAAACCAATTTGTCTCATGGCATCGAGCCGCACACCACTGATTGCAGCTTTTGGAGTTTTAACAGCACGTTGCGGTTTTCCCTGAAGCCCAGGGACAACATTTTATTTACGTCTCTGGAGGTAAATTTAAAAATCAACGTATGGACTCGGAATAAACAAAAAATAAAACTCCTTGAGGAAACTTTCCGGTGACCTTTGAGTCAAAAGTCGAGTCTAAAATATGAACGAAAAAATGTTAGGAGATGCATGTTAGGACTGAGTAGAGGGACACTGACATGATATAATACAGGACACTAGATGTTCTATGCCCTACTGTAAACTAGGGTCTCAGTAGTGGGTAGAAGTTTCCAGTGGAAGTTTCCAGTTTGGGCTAAAAATTCAGGAAAGTCATCTCTGGGTCCGAGACTCATTTTAATGATGATACTAACTATAAAATGTCCATATGTGTGGTGAAATAAAGAAACAAAAAATTAACTATAGATGGATAAAAGTTGATATGCCATTCTTTTCTCCTGGGGGTTGCTATGGCGGTGTTGTGGTTAGCATGTCCACCTCATAGCAACATGAGTCCTGGGCTCGGCAACAGCATTTCTGTCTGGTGTTTGCATGTTCTCCCCTTGTAGCTTGCATGGGTTTCCTCAGGGTACTCTGGTTTCCTCCCAAAGTAATGTGCAAGACATGCACATTAGGATATTGTAGGTGTGAATGGCTGTGTGTTAGCCTTGCGATGGTCTGGCATGCTGTTCAGGATGTACGGCTGAGATAGGCTCCAGCCTCCCCATGGCCCTAATAAAGGATAAAGTGGCTCGGAAAATAAAATAAAATAAAAATATATAGTAAAAAATGTTATTCTTTGGTTAAACATGTCCACCACTCCGTCACTCCTTGGAAGCGCACCCTATTGGTGACTTTATGTATCTCTGAAGAGCATGAAACACGATGATTTATTTAAACTCCACAAATCAGTTCACATCAAGTCTTGTAATATTTTGCATTTGTTTTTTTTTTTGTTTTGTTTTTTAAATGAGGTTGTCTCAGACGTTTCCTGGAGACACGCCATGTATTATGTTAAATAGGAGGATCTGGACTCCTTGTTTATTTTTGCCCAAAGGAAAAAAGTCATTTTGTCGGGCTGAACACAGCATCCATCAATCAAACGTCGTCTGTAATCGAGTCAGTCTGTCCTCACCCTGTTACTGTCCAGGAAAATCTGCCTGTTGTCTCTAAAACATGAAGCCACTCGTGCATGCACCATTTGATTTAATTCTGCAGGCATGAATTTCAATCACAGTCATGCGAGGACTCCGTGTGCATGCACTTGTCAACATAGCTATTAAATTAGCCCTGAGCAGCGCTTTGTCATCTTTCTCAGTAATGTACGCACATCCTGCTCGGAATTTAAATCTTCAGAAGCATGTCCAGGATCAGGAGGTGAAAATAAAAACAAAACAGAAACAAAGAAGGGATAAAACATGATATAATATGTTTATTCACAATCACACACATCCTATTTATTTATTTGTTTATTTGTTTATAAATCCGTCTTCATGATTTAATTTTTATAAACGGCCGAGTCTAATGCGTGTGTCATGGAATCGTTTATCTTAATGGCTTGTCTCTCGCTGACATGAACATGAATAATGATCACAAAAATCAAATCATGCCTGTGTAATTTAGATAAGAGGCTCATAGAGATAAAGGAAAGTCGCTGCCTTTTAATCGGAGATGAAAAGTAAAGATGAAAAATATAATATGAACAGTTTTATTTCTCTTAAAGGGCTGAGGAATTTTCAGCATCTCAATTTGCTTCTTTACTTTTTACAAGAACTTACTGCTAATGTATAAACTTTAACTAAATTGTATTTATGTCATGCACCTACTCATGTGGCCTGTTGTCCGAGCCACATGAGATGATCTTGCCCCATTTCTGCTGTTATTCAACTTTTTCCTGTTAGAACCCCCCCAGACCCCTTCTTACACTGCTCAAGACTTGTTGCTAGAGCCCTCCACCTGTACTTAAGACCTGCTCGTAGACCCCTCCAGCCCTGTTCATATCCTCCCCCAAAACTCCTTCAGCCCTTTTCAAGAAATGCCCCAAACCTTTTAACCCTGCTCAGGAAAAGCCCCAAGCCCCTTTAGCCCTGATCAAGAAATGCCCCAAGCCCCGTTAACCCTGCTCAAGAAATGCCCCAAGCCCCTTTAGCCCTGATCAAGAAATGCCCCAAGCCCCATTAACCCTGCTCAAGAAATGCCCCAAGCCCCTTTAGCCCTGCTCAAGAAATGCCCCAAGCCCCGTTAACCCTGCTCAAGAAATGCCTCAAGCCCCTTTAGCCCTGCTCAAGAAATGCTCCAAGCCCCTTTAACCCTGCTCAAGAAATGTTCCAGGCCCCTTTAGCCCTGCTCAAGAAATGCCCTAGCCCCTTTAGCCCTGCTCAAGAAATGCCCCAGGCTCCTTTAGCCCTGCTGAAGAAATGTTCCAGGCCCCTTTAGCCCTGCTCAAGAAATGCCCCAAGTACCTTTAGCCCTGATCAAGAAATCCCCCAAGCCCCGTTAACCCTGCTCAAGAAATGCCCCAGGCCCCTTTAGCCCTGCTCAAGAAATGTTCCAGGCCCCTTTAGCTCTGCTCAAGAAATGCCCCAAACCCCTTTAACCCTGCTCAAGAAATGCCCCAAGCCCCTTAAATCCTGCTCAAGAAATGCCCCAGGCCCCTTTAGCCCTGCTCAAGAAATGTTCCAGGCCCCTTTAGCCCTGCTCAAGAAATGCCCCAAACCCCTTTAACCCTGCTCAAGAAATGCCCCAAGCCCCTTTAGCCCTGCTCAAGAAATGCCCCAAGCCCCTTTAGCCCTGCACAAGAAATGTCCCAAGCCCCTTAAACCCTGCTCAAGAAATGCCCCAAATCCCTTAAACCCTGCTCAAGAAATGCCCTAAGCCCCTTTAGCCCTGCTCAAGAAATGCCCCAAGCCCCTTTAGCCCTGCGATGTGTCTGCTTGAGATATTTGCCAAAACCACTTTAGCCCTGCTTGAGGCCAGCACTAAGCCCCCTCCAGCCCTACACCACACCCTTACCTAAACCTGTTCAAAACCTGTTCTGAGGCCCTTCCACCTAAAGATGTTTTTCTGTTCACGTGTTTTCTGTGTCCTGTTCTTGCTGATTTCCCATGATTCCTTGTTTATTTCCGTCTCATTCACCTGTACTGTGTTGTAAATATCCTTTGCAGAAATGACGCTAAGCCTGGGATTACCCAGGTAAAAGAAAGGTGTTAATTAAAGATCTGAATCAGGAAGGTTTTCCTGTCCTTCTGCTGTCAGGAGAAACAGTAAAAAGAGAAGACGGAAGCTTGTGTTGTTCGCCTTGTAGCTGAGTCACATCTCTCCCCGATGGACAGGTAATTGTTTTGTAAAAGGACTAAGAAACATCTGCTTGTCCATCTGAGCACTCTGCCCTCCCCCCCCCACGCCAATCCAATAAGAGCAGAATATCAGGATCGCATTAGTGAGAGTCCGAAAGCCACAAATCCGATTGGTGTGTGTTTGGAGGAGAAGAGAGAAGAGACAGCCGGAAAGTTGAAAGGGATGAAAGATGATCTTCATAAAGACGACGTTCAGGCTGTTTCATCATCCAGACTTATTTCCAGAGGAAAAGTGAAGGGCCATGCCATGAAGATTAGCTTGTCGCACAAGTGTGTGTATATGTGTATGTATGTGTGTGTGTGTGTGTGTGTGTGTGTGTGTGTGTGTGTGTGTGTGTGTTTTCATTCAAACATATATTTAATTATCACAGTAAAGAAAGAATCAAAGTTAAAGAGGACATTTAAAACCAGAATGAAACTACTGATATGAAAGTTTACCCAATTTACCCCTCTCTCTCTTCCTCTCTCTTTTACTCTCCCTCTCGCACTTCCTCTCTCTCAACGCCTCTCCCTCGCGCACTTTCTCTTGCTCTCTCTCTTTCTCTCCCACACCTCCTCTCTCTCATTCTCTCTCTTACTATCTCTCTCGCACCTCCTTTTCCTCTATCTCTCTTACTCTCCCCCTCACTCTCTCTCTTTCATTCTCTCTCTTACTCTCTCTCTCAACTCCTCTCTTTTCCTCTCTCTCTCTCTCTTCCTCTCTCTTCCTCACTCTCTCTCACCTCCTCTCCCTCTCTTTTTCTCTCTCCTGCTCTCTCTCTCTCTCTCACCTCCTCTCTTTTCCTATCTCTCAGTTTTTTTCAGTTTGAGTTTAATAATCTTTATTATCAGGACTGTATACATGTACAGTTTTGCCAAAGCGTTTCAAGAAACATATATGAACATATTTTAAACATTGGTAAATTACATTAACAATAAGTGAACTAATTGGTTCGAATATTAGGGGGGGAGGGAGAGAAAAAAATAAAAAAAATTTAAAAAAAGAGAGAGAAAAGAGGAAATAATAATAATAATAATAATGATGATAATAAAAAATTAATAATAATAATAATAATAAAAAATATTAATAGAATAAAGAATATTAAAAATAAATAAATAAATAAATAAAAGACGAAGAATAAATAAAATGGAAAAAAATAATAAAAAAATAATAAAAAAAGTAATAATAAATGAATAAAATAAAATAAATTAAGGAAAAAATAAACCTCCTCTCTCTCTCACCTTCCCCCTCTCTCTCACACCTTCTCTCTCTCTCTCTCTCTCTCTCTCTCTCTCTCTCTCTCTCTCTTCTTTCTCTATCTCTCTAGCATTATTCCTCCCTTCCTCTCTTCCTCTTTTCCTCAGGCTAAGCTTTCCCCTTTTTCTTACACTGGAGACTCATTCCATAAGTGGTGCATAAATAAACATTCTTTTAAATATATTTTTACCCCAACAACATTCACAAACAATAAACAAAGACGTTGTTTTACTTGAGACTCCCAGTCGTACAGAATCACGGGGCTCTAGACTTTTTAAAGCATGTGATACTTTAAACTCAATAAACAAAGGTTCTAACTGGCTAATTTTAATCTTAATTAGCATTGTTTACTATATGGGGCATAAAACACACATAAAAAACACACCACAGACCAACCGTCAACCATTACAGGATAAAAAAGTATGAAATTTACAGAGCACACATTAAATGTGTTGTAGGTAGAGGAAGAGATGAGTGCAGAGTGGTGTAACCCGTCAACTTTAACGGCTCTGTACTCCGACTGGACCAGGCCTCACTTCGGATAAAAGCATCTGGCAAATGACTCGGCATAATAAACGTAAACACACACACACACACACACACACACACACACACACACACACACACACACACACACACACAGGGTGAATTACACCGCAGCTGGTTGCCAGAGCCTTATTTTTATAGGATAATCTTTCTCATCATCAAACTGCGCTCTCTCAACATCGATCCACATCCATCCACGTCGATAAACCTGACACGAAGAAAAATGTGGCTTTAAAAGAACAAAAGCGAACGTGCTGATGTGCAATGACTCGCAATTCTGAACATACACAAGCAGAACCAAATTATCTGGACATGAATTAACCATATTAACCAGGAATAAATGTTATAGTGCATACCGGGACAGATCCAGGTTTGTAAAAAAAGAAAGGGGGTGGGGTTGGGAGTGCGATTTCCTGACATCTGAGTCTCAAATAATCACTTACCGTAGCCTGAAAAGGAAGTTCAGTCTAAGTTCTATCTGCGTATTCAATTTGGTTTATTAGTTCAGGTTTAGAGATCAAAAATCATCCACAAATGTCAGGAAAAGAAACCCGGGAAACTTCTTTAAGAACCAAGAATAATGTGGGAGGCCTTTGAGGCGTCTTTGAATAAGAATCTCAATCATTCGATAATAAATCTGGTAGTTAACCCTCCGTTTTAACCCACCCAGACCTACTGTGGAAGTGTGTTTATAAGCCAGCTGTAACCGCATTGTAACCCTATAGATCTTCTACATGGAGCTACAGGGAAGTGACTGCTGAACTGCCGAGTCTTTGTTATTTATCATTCATATTACGGTGCTGCTCACGGAAAACTGTATAAATTAAACTTATTGTAGCTAGACGCCACGCTATGCTAGCAGGCGCTGAGGGCCACACAGCAGGTTGAACTTCGCGATTACTGTCACAGTAATGTGGTCAGAGGTAGATTGTTCCTGATAAAGTTTTACACACTTGCTAGAGTGGAGCAAGGGACGTGATGCTATGACTCATTTAATCAGGTGTTGTGTATCGGTAAATACTATTACTTTATTTCTGCTAGCTGTATATAGAGGATTTTGTATAAATAAGGATCCTATATATGGAGGATTCTGTATATAGAGGATTCTGAATATGATGGATAATGTATATGGTGGAATCTGTATATGGTGGAATCTGTATATGGTGCAATCTGTATATGGCGGATTCTGTATATGGAGGATTCTGTATATGGCGGATTCTGTATATGGAGGATTCTGTATATAATGGATTCTGTATATGGCGGATTCTGTATATGGAGGATTCTGTATATAGAGGATTCTGTATATAATGGATTCTGTATATGGAGGATTCTGTATATAGAGGATTCTGTATATAATGGATTCTGTATATAGAGGATTCTGTATATAATGGATTCTGTATATGGAGGATTCTGTATATAATGGATTCTGTATATGGAGGATTCTGTATATGGCGGATTCTGTATATGGAGTATTCTGTATATAATGGATTCTGTATATGGCGGATTCTGTATATGGAGGATTCTGTATATAATGGATTCTGTATATGGCGGATTCTGTATATGGAGGATTCTGTATATAGAGGATTCTGTATAT
>JBCNYH010000012.1:4646024-4657626 GCA_039654325.1 Tandanus tandanus | reverse complement strand
TGGAGGGACTACGTCTCTCGGCTGGTCTGGGAACGCCTTGGCGTCCCCCCGGAAGAGCTGGAGGAAGTGGCAGGGGAGAGGGACGTCTGGACCTCACTGCTTAGGCTGCTGCCCCGCGACCCGACCCCGGAAGAAGCGGAAGAATGATGATGATGAGGATTCTGTATATGATGGATTCTGTTTAAAGAGGATTCTGTATATCGAGGATTCTGTATATGATGGATGCTTTGAAATGGGATTATCACTTGTTGGAATTGTTGTACATGAGACTTTCAACATGAGTGCCCAGAGGAAACCCACATAAGCATGTGCATTTCCAGGGAATTCGAACCCGCTTTCAAGACTTGTTAATTATCCATGAAGTCATTAATTACCTTCTAATTTTTTCTTTTTATATTTTCAGTTGTTTTTTTTTCATTTGTGAATATTTAAATGCTCAAGTTTATGCTCTGAATTTTGGATTCTGATTGGTCAGAAGGTTTTGATTCTTCTCCAGTAGTATTAATGTGTTCTAAAATGTTATCGTTTTTATAGTAACAGCTCCCTCAGAGGGAAGGAGTCTCCAGTTCTAGAAGTAAAAAAAAGACAAAAGTAAAGAAGGAACATCTGTTTCTCGCTGCTATAGCATAATGGGTTCTTTGCGTTCATGGCCTGTGAACTGTGATTAGGATTCCATGTTCAGTATTTATTTTAGGATTTAAACAGGTGACATGAAATTAGCGTTAATATCGTGTCAAGTGGTCGTCTTTGTGCCAAAGTCACGTTGATGATTTACGAGTTTTAAAAAGGCGTGGAGGTGCAGCTGGAGTCGGAGAGCGCCGAGTCTGTCTAATGTGCTTTTAATGAGGTTTAAAACACGTGTGTTTATGCAAATGAATTAAAATAATGGAGGATCAGTGCTGAGTGCGCGGCTCGATCGCTCATCCATCAGCTTGTACTACACCCGACGTGACATTAACAAGACGGCCGTGATTAATCGGCGAACACGGCTTCTGGCTCTCGTAAATAAACAGATCGATGACTGAACTTCTTTCTCTTGTGTGCTTGCAGAATGATAATAAACCCTCCCATTTGTTTTTGGGGGTTTTTTTGTACCAAAGATCAAAAAGGGCATTTTTTCCAATTTTTGTGTTGAATCAACCACCAGTGAGGTGCAGCGAGCGCTTCGTTTATTAAAAGCCAAACAGAAACCAGACTATACCTGACGTCAGAGTGCGAAGGTCAGCGGATGAAAATTACTGCTCTGAGATACGACAAAGAAATCAGAAAAGAAATAATTTAAAATCTGAAGTAGAGAATTAAAAAAATTCTTTAAAAGTAAGGCGGCACGGTGGCGCAGTGGTTAGCACATCCGCCTCACAGCAAGAAAGCCTGGGTTCGATTTCTGTGCTCAAGGCGTTTCTGTGTGGAGTTCGCATGTTCTTCCCGTGCTTGCGTGGGTTTTCTCCGGGTACTCCGGTTTCCTCCCACAGTCTAAAAACATGCACAGTAGGCTGATTGGCTGTTCCAAATCACCCCTAGTTCTTAGTGTGAGTGTGTATGGTTGTATGAGTGTTGGCCCTATGATGGCCTGGCGAGCTGTTCAGGGTGTACCCCGCCCTAGCCCAGCGTCGGCTGAAATGGAAACCATGGAAACAATATCAGGAAACCATTTATGGAATTTCGAATTGATCTTGAGTGAACTTCAAAGGTAAAACCTTGTTAACCCTAAAAACAATAGAGTATTTTTCAGTAATTTGTTCACATCCATGTTCTTTAGAACGTATTGTTGGATGAACAGTACCATATAAGGAATGTTTACTACATTATCCCCACTGTAGGGCAGAGCTACCTCTCTCTCTGAGTGCGTCTCTCACTACTCATGTTTTGAGTGGAAAACATTCCCTTATAATGGAGGCTGCTTTAAAACCTCCCAGTTAAATAGATTAAAAGTCCATTTTGCTCTGTTCCTGTGCAGGTCTGGCTCATCTGGTGATGTTGGAAAAATGATTACATTTTTGGACGCCGGATAAAACAATTACAGAAGCATCAGAAAAGCACGATTTTATCCCAACGCGTGAGAGACCTCTCAGCAGAGAATTAAAAAAGTTCTGAAACCCGCTGACTTTGTTTCCGAAAGAAACTTTGAACTCACAAAACGTCCTCAAACTTTAAACACCAATCATGATATCAGATCATGATCAGGTCACATTATGATGCCACATGATGATGTCATATGATGTCATAAAGTTCAGCTCTTATTGAATGTATCTGTTTATCTCAGTGGGTCTTCGACTTTGACCTATGGTCACGAGCTTTGGGTAGTGACCGAAAGAACAAGATCGCAGATACAAGCTGCTGAAATGAGCTTCCTTCGCAGGGTGGCAGGTCTCTCCCTTAGAGATAGGGTGAGAAGCTCAGCCAACCGGGAGAAGTTTGGAGTAGAACCGCTGCTCCTCCGCGTTGAAAGGAGCCAGTAGAGGTGGCTCGGGCATTTGAATAGAATGCCTCCCGGACGCCTCCCTGGTGTGGTGTTTCGGGCATGTCCAACCGGGAAGAGACCCCGGGGCCGACCCAGAACACGCTGGAGGGACTACGTCTCTTGGCTGGTCTGGGAACGCCTCGGCGCCCCCCCGGAAGAGCTGGAGGAAGTCGCTGGGGAGAGGGACGTCTGGACCTCACTGCTTAGGCTGCTGCCCCCGCGACCCGGCCCCCGGAACAAGCGGAAGAAGATGAATGAATGAATGGTCTTCGACTTGATAAGAAAGTTAAATTCTATAATAAAATATAAAAATATATAAAAAATATGTAAAATATTTATAATTAGATTATTATCAACCCATCTCGAGAGGGGCTGGACCTTGTTTTATTCTGGAGTTGCTCATGGGGAGAGGCGGCGAGCCGGTGTGGGCATCCTTGTTGCCCCCCGTTTTGGTGCCCACATGTTGGGGTTCTCCCCAGTTGATGAAATGGTAGCCTCCCTCTGCCTACAGGTGGGAGGACGGGTCCTGACTGTTGTTTGTTTGTTCCAACTCCTCAGCCTGCCCGGGAAAGCCTATTCAGGAGTACTGGAGAGGAGGATCCGGACGATGGTTGAACCTCTGATTCAGGAGGAACAATGTGGTTTTCGTCCTGGCCGCAGCACTCTCGACCAGCTCTACACACTCTACAGGATCCTGGAGGGGGCATTGGAGTTTGAGGCTTTCGATCGTGTCCCTCTGGCTATCTTGTGGGGTGTGTTCCAGGAATACGGTATATCGGACATGTTGCTACGGGCCGTTCGATCTCTGTATCGTGGATACAGGCGGCTGAAATGAGTTTCCTTCGCAGGGTGGCAGGGCTCTCCCTTAGAGATAGGACGAGAAGTTCTGTCATCCGTTGAGGAGCTCGGAGTAGAACCGCTGTTGCCCTCGCGACCCGACCCGAGAACAAGCGGAAGTAGATGAATGAATGAATGATTGTTATTGTTATAATTATATGTATTATTATTATTATTATTATGAAATATTAATTTAGCTTTAAGATACTTTATACATTTTAAATTTTAAGATGTTTTAATGTTTTTTTTAAGAAATAAAAGTTTGATGATATGGTTTAAAAACGATAAATTAATTTTATTTTAATTTTAAACTTTACAATCTAAAACACTCCATCATTCTCATTAAAT
Source organism: Tandanus tandanus (assembly GCA_039654325.1). Lineage (NCBI taxonomy): Eukaryota > Metazoa > Chordata > Actinopteri > Siluriformes > Plotosidae > Tandanus > Tandanus tandanus. The sequence continues at coordinate 4,653,980 of JBCNYH010000012.1, read as the reverse complement.
ATTTACAATATTTACATTTTCTGTTTTTTAAAACACACACACAGACACACACATACACACACACACACACACATACACACACAAACACACACACACAAACATACACACACGCACACACACACACACAAACAAACACATAAACACACACAAACACCACACACATACAAACACACACATACACGCACAAACACACACCAACACCACACACATATACACAAACACACACACACACACACACACACAAACACCATACACATACAAACACACACAAACACCACTCACATACAAGCACAAACACACACAAACACACACACACACTCACACACACAAACACACACATACAAATGAAGGATGAAGACAATTAATATATAAATTTCTCCCAGAGGGGATTTTACACTCTTGTGTGTGTGTGTTTGTCTTTGTGTTTGTGGGTGTGTTTTTATATGTGTGTGTGTGTGTGTGTGTGTGTGTGTGTGTGTGTGTTTTTATATGTGTGCGTGTGTGTGTGTGTGTGTGTGTGTGTGTGTGTGTGTGTTACAGATGCAACTTCCTGTCTATAAACAGAAAATACTTGAGAATTTGTTTAATATTTTTATCAGCATAAACACTTGTCTGGGTGGTACGGTGTTTTCTGGAAGGTCCTGGGTTCGATTCCCGGGCTCGGTGAGGATGTTTCTGTGTGGAGTTTGCATGTTCTGCCTGTGCTTGCGTGGGTTTCCTCCGGGTACTCCGGTTTCCTCCCACAGTCCACATGGACATGCACAGTAGGCTAATTGGCTGTTGCAAATTGCCCCTAGAAGTGGGTGTGAATGGTTGTGTGTGTTGCCCTGCGATGGTCCGGTGACCTGTCCCAGGTGTACCCTGCCCTCGCCCAAAGTCGGCTGAGATGGGCGCTAGTCTCCCCGTGACCCTAATTAGGATTAAGAAATTCGACAAATGAAATGAAATTAAATACCAAGTTATTGACATAAAAAGTTTTATTTTTTGTCTTAATTTTAAATAATATATTTTTTGCTGTGATCAGCACCATAAAGCTCACATTTTATTGATTATTGGTACAGAAATATTAAATTGGGGTGTACCCCGCCCTTGTCCAGAGTCGGCTGAGATGGGCTCCAGCCTCCCCGCGACTCTAATTAGGATTAAGCGGCTTAGAAAACGAATGAATTTTTCGTTTGAGTTTTTAGTTCAACACTTCATAATAAATTACTGCGATCACCTGAATGTTATACATTATTAATAAAATAGGTTTCAATTCTCTTTAATGTCACCTGACTTTTACATGACTGCACGTCTGCTGAAGCTGTAATTAGCGATGCGTGAAGGAGGAGATGTGATTGGGGGATTTCTTTGTTATATGCAAATAAAATTACTTCACCAAAATCAGGAGGTTACCACACACACACACACACACACACACACACACACACACACACTGCTTTAATCAGGCCGTGGTATGGATGGTGGTGTAAAAGCTAATAAGGACAGTATAGAGACGTAAAGATCAGATATGATTTTATAATGAAATACACATTCTGTTTGTATTTTGTAAATTTTTCCGACTGCAGGATTTTCAGGCTGTAAATCAGGAGCTCGCTGAAGTAAATAAAAGATGTGATTAGCGATGTGAACAGGGTTCTGTGAAGGTAGCGGGTTATAACACGCTCGCTTTCTGCCATCAAATATAATAAAAGGGTTCCTCGTTGTGCGCCGCGGTTATTATCAGCGGATTAGCATATAAATAAAGCTCGTATCCGCTTCGGATCACACGCACAAACACGGACAAATAAGAACCCAGGAAGAGAAATCATCTAAGGGAACTTAATACGGGTTTTAAAACGTTTGGTGTGGAACTGATGAAACATGGTGGAGGGGTGTGATAGAGCGGAGCGACCCGCGCCACCGCTGATTAGTTTCCTGTAAAATGTAACGTATATTTTATTCGGATCATCAGTTCCTGCTCTCACCTGTGTTTTAAAGAAAGCTCGCCAGGGGGCGCTATCAGCTCTCTGAAATGTTACTAAAAGGCGCTACGTTGGACACCAGACAATACGTAACCTCCTTTCATTCACATGCGTTACGTAACAGAACTCTATGAGCAGCGTGTTCTCTGTAACGCTGGCTGAGCTGCGTCGTATTTGTCAGACCTGAGACAGCTACGTTCACATAACCGCACAGAACTGCACGGGTCAACCATTTCTTTAACAAACGTTAGAGAAAGGCAGAAGGGACGCCAATCACTAATCGATGAAAGATTTTTGCTGTTGATCGGCAAATTTGTTGCTGAATAAGATTTTCATTTGCAAGGAAGGACGCTGAATCTGATTTCTTCTACAGCACCTATAAACATTCACCTCCTCACCAGCCTCTCTCCCTCTTCTCTCTCATTGTCTCTCTCTTTCTCTCTATCTCTCTCTCTCTCTCTCACACACACACACACACACACACACACACACACACACACACTCTCTCTCTCTGTCTCTCTCTTTTTTTCTCTTTCCCCGTGTCTCTCTGCCTCTCTCTCTCTTTCTCTCTGTTTCTCTGCTTCTCTCTCTCTCTCTCTCTCTCTCTCTCTCTCTCTCTCTCTCTCACACACACACACACTCTGTCTCTTTCCCTCTGTCTCTGTATCTTTCTGTCTATCTCTTTTTCTCTCTTTCCCTGTCTCTCTGCCTGTCTCTCTCTCTGTCTTTCTCTGTCTTTCTGCCCATCTCTCTCCCTCTCTCTCTCTCGCTCTCTCTTTGTTTCTCTGCCTCTCTCTCTGTCTTTCCCTGTCTCTCTGACCTCCTATCTCTCTCTCTCTCTGTCTCTCTCTCTGTCTCTCTCTCTCTCTCTCTGTCTTTCCCTGTCTCTCTGCCCGCCTCTCTCTCTCTCTCTCTCTCTCTCTCTCTCTCTCTTTCTCTCTGTCTGTCTTTCCCTGTCTCTCTGCCCATCTCTCTCTGTCTCTTTCTCTCTATCTCTCTTTCCGTCTCCCTCTCTCTCTTTCAGTCTCTCTCTCTCTCTTTCTTTCAGTCTCTCTCTCTCTCACACACACTTTTCTCACTGTCTCTTTCTTGCTTTTTCCTCCTGATTTAGTCGCAGCCAATCCCCCCCTCAGTGATACGTGATGCTGACTCGCATCTTCACGAACTGCTGCTGATGTGCATACAGGGGTGACGTAACACACTCAGAGGGAAAGCAATATTCACCTCTCCTATGCATGAGCTTACGGATGCCCATGTTTGGCTGGTAATCGCTGTAAGTGACAGGGAGCTGGGTTTATGTCTCCATGTCTCTCTTGCTTTCTCTCTGTCTCTTTGTCTTTCTTAGTCTCTCTTTGTCTCCCTTTTGTTTTCTGTCTCTATCTGTGTGTCTACATCTCTCTCTCTCTCTCTCTCTCTCTCTCTCTCTCTCTCTCTCTCGTCACCTTCTCTTTCTGTCTCTTGGGATGTCTCTTGCTCTTTCTCTCTCTCTTTCTCTTTCTCATTCTCTAACTACGTTTGTCTTTTCTGGAGCTGATGAACTTCACAGCGCACTGACACTGGAGACTCCTTCCATAAATATTAATTAAATTTAATTACAACAAGAAACATGAAAAAATTCATCCCCACATCACAGATTTCACATTAACTGTATTAAACGATGGAAGCTTTTATATATATATATATATATATAATCTTTTATTATTGCTGTGGATTACATCTGCGTGATCTTCACTGAAATTTAGTCAGGAGGAAAAGAAAGTCGTCAGAGTCAGAGGAATGAAATACGGAATTCTGTCTGATTGGGAAACCTACAGACGGGAAGACGTTCCGTTACTGCACTGCATGAAGTCTGTTTTGTAAAATGATCCCCGAGAAGTCCGCAGTGGTCCAGCGATCATCAGCAATCCCTCCTAAACAGATCGTTTCTCACTTCCTTCTTCCTCCGGGGAAATCTACACACACTCCAAAGTGCTCACATCCATGCCCCACTCAGTACGGGGTGGTTGGGGGGGGGGGGGGGGTTGAATTAGTAAGTGATCGAGTGCGTGAATGCATGAGTGAATGGGTGAGTGAATGAGTGCGTGAATAAGCAAATGAGTAATTGAGTAAATGAATGAGTGCATGAGTGAGTGAATGACTGAGTAAATGAGTGAATAAGTTAATGAATGAGTGAGTGAATCAGTGAATGAGTGAATGAATGAGTGAATGAATGAATGAACGAGTAAGTAAATGAGTGAGTGAGTGAGTAAGAACATGAACGAATGAATGAGTAAGAAAATGAATGAGTAAGTGAGTGAGTAAGAAAATGAATAAATGAATGAACGAATGAATGAATGAGTGAATAAGCAAATGAGTAATTGAGTAAATGAATGAGTGTGTGAGTGAATGAATGAGTGGATGGGTAATTGAGTAAAGGGATAAGTGAATGAGTAAGCAAATGAGTGAATGAGGGAGTGAATGACTGAGTAAATAAGTGAATGATTAAGTGAATGAATGACTGAGTGAGTCAGTGAGTAAGTAAATGACTGTGAGTGAGTGAATGAATGAATGAATAAGTGAATGAATGAGAGTAAGAAAATGAATGAATGAATGAATGAGTGAGTAAGAGAGTGAGTAAGTGAGTGAGTGAGAGAGTGAGTGAGAGAGTGAGTGAGAGAGTGAGTAAGAAAATGAATGAATGAATGAATTAGTGAGTGAATGAGAGAGTGAGTGAGAGAGTGAGTAAGAAAATGAATGAATGAGTAATTGAGTGAGAGAGTGAGTGAGTAAGAAAATGAATGAATGAATGAATAAGTGAGTGAGAGAGTGAGTGAGTGAATGAATGAGTAATTGAGTGAGAGAGTAAGTGAGAGAGTGAGTGAGAGAGTGAGTGAGTAAGAAAATGAATGAATGAATGAATGAATAAGAGTGAGTGAGTGAGAGAGTGAGTAAGTGAGAGAGTGAGTGAGTAAGTGAGCGAGGGAGTGAGTGAGTGAGTGAGTGAGTAAGTGAGTGAGTGAGTAAGTGAGGGAGTGAGTAAGTGAGGGAGTGAGTAAGTGAGGGAGTGAGGGAGTAAGTGAGTGAGTGAGTGAGTGAGTAAGTGAGTGAGTGAGTGAGTAAGTGAGCGAGGGAGTGAGTGAGTGAGTAAGGGAGTGAGTGAGAAAGTGAGTGAGTGAGTAAGTGAGTGAGTGAGTGAATAAGTGAGTGAGTGAGTAAGTGAGTGAGTGAGTGAGGGAGTGAGGGAGTGAGTAAGTGAGGGAGTGAGTAAGTGAGTGAGAGAGTGAGTGAATGAATGAGTAATTGAGTGAGAGAGTAAGTGAGAGAGTGAGTGAGAGAGTGAGTGAGTAAGAAAATGAATGAATGAATGAATAAGAGTGAGTGAGTGAGTGAGTGAATGAGAGAGTGAGTGAGAGAGTGAGTAAGTGAGAGAGTGAGTGAGTAAGTGAGCGAGGGAGTGAGTGAGTGAGTGAGTGAGTGAGTAAGTGAGTGAGTGAGTAAGTGAGGGAGTGAGTAAGTGAGGGAGTGAGTGAGTGAGTAAGTGAGTAAGTGAGTGAGTGAGTGAGTAAGTGAGGGAGTGAGTGAGTGAGTGAGTGAGTAAGTGAGTGAGTGAGTGAGTGAGTAAGTGAGTGAGGGAGTGAGTGAGTGAGTAAGTGAGTGAATGAGTGAGTAAGTGAGCGAGGGAGTGAGTGAGTGAGTAAGGGAGTGAGTGAGTAAGTGAGTGAGTGAGGGAGTGAGTAAGTGAGTGAGTGAGTGAGTAAGTGAGTGAGGGAGGGAGTGAGTGAGTGAGTAAGTGAGGGAGTGAGTAAGTGAGGGAGTGAGTGAGTGAGTGAGTAAGTGAGTGACTGAGTGAGTGAGTAAGTGAGTGAATAAGTGAGTGAGTGAGTAAGTGAGTGAGTGAGTGAGTGAGTAAGTGAGTGAGGGAGTGAGTGAGTAAGTGAGTAAGTGAGTAAGTGAGTAAGTAAGTGAGTGAGGGAGTGAGTGAGTGAGTAAGTGAGCGAGGGAGTGAGTGAGTGAGTAAGTGAGCGAGGGAGTGAGTGAGTGAGTGAGTAAGTGAGTGAGTGAGTGAGAGAGTGAGTGAGTGAGGGAGTGAGTGAGTGAGTGAGTAAGTGAGTGAGGGAGTGAGTGAGAGAGTGAGTAAGTTAGTGAGTGAGTGAGTAAGTGAGGGAGTGAGTAAGTGAGTGAGTGAGTGAGTGAGTGAGTAAGTGAGTGAGTGAGTGAGTAAGTGAGTGAGTGAGTGAGTAAGTGAGGGAGTGAGTAAGTGAGGGAGTGAGTGAGTAAGTGAGTGAGTGAGGGAGTGAGTGAGTGAGTGAGTGAGTAAGTGAGTGAGTGAGGGAGTGAGTAAGTGAGTGAGTGAGTGAGTGAGTGAGGGAGTGAGTAAGTGAGGGAGTGAGTGAGTAAGTAAGTGAGTGAGTGAGGGAGGGAGTGAGTGAGTGAGTGAGTAAGTGAGTGAGTGAGTAAGTGAGCGAGGGAGTGAGTGAGTGAGTAAGTGAGCGAGGGAGTGAGTGAGTAAGTGAGTGAGTGAGTGAGTGAGTGAGTGAGTGAGTAAGTGAGTGAGTGAGTGAGTAAGTGAGTGAGTGAGTGAGTGAGTGAGTAAGTGAGTGATGGAGTGAGTGAGTGAATGAGTGAGTGAGTAAGTGAGTGAGTGAGGGAGTGAGTGAGTGAGTAAGTGAGTGAGTGAGTGAGGGAGTGAGTAAGTGAGGGAGTGAGTGAGTAAGTAAGTGAGTGAGTAAGTAAGTGAGTGAGTGAGGGAGTGAGTGAGTGAGTAAGTGAGTGAGTGAGTAAGTGAGCGAGGGAGTGAGTGAGTGAGTAAGTGAGTGAGTCAGTGAGTGAGTGAGTGAGTAAGTGAGTGAGTGAGTGAGTGAGTGAGTGAGTGAGTAAGGGAGTGAGTGAGTAAGTGAGTGAGCGAGTGAGTAAGTGAGTGAGTGAGTAAGTGAGTGAGTGAGTAAGTGAGTGAGTGAGTGAGTAAGTGAGTGAGTGAGTAAGTGAGTGAGTGAGTGAGTGAGTGAGTAAGTGAGTGAGTGAGTGAGTGAGTGAGTGAGTAAGTGAGTGAGTGAGTGAGTGAGTAAGTGAGTGAGTGTATGAGTAAGTGAGTGAGTGAGTGTATGAGTAAGTGAGTGAGTGAGTGTATGAGTGAGTGTATGAGTAAGTAAGTGAATTAATGAGTAAGTGTGTTAGTGAGTAAGTGAGAGTAATTGAATAAGTGAGTGTGTGATCAAGTGAGTAATTAAGTGATTGAGTGAATGATTCAGTGAGCAAATGAGTGTGTGAGTGAGTGAATGAGTGAGTAAATAAGTGAGTGAGTGAATGAGTAAGTGAGTGAATTAAAGAGTGAGTAAGAGAATGAATGAGTGAGTGAGTGAATGAATGAATGAGTGAGTAAATGAGTGAATGATTGCCTGAAGTGAGTGCGTGAGCGAGTGAATGAGTGAGAAAATGAACAAGTGAGAGAGTAAGAGCAAATGAGTGAATAAGTCAGTAAGTGAGTGAGTGAGTGAATGAGTGAGAGAGTAAGTGAGTGAGTGAGTAAGTGAATGAATAAGTGTGTTAGTGAGTAAGTGAGAGTAAGTGAATAAGTGAGTGTGTGATCAAGTGAGTGAGTAAATGAGTGTGTGTGAATGAATGAGTAAGTAAATGAGTGAGTGAGTAAAAGAATGAATGAGTAAATGAGTGAGTGAGTGAAAGAATGAATGAGTGAGTGTTTGAATGATTCAGTGAGTAAATGAGTGAGTGCGTGAGTGAAAGAATGAATGAGTGAGTGAATGAATGAGTAAGTAGATGTGTGAATGAATGAATGAATATGTGAGTAAATGAGTGAATGATTGAATGAATGAATGGGTGAGTAAGAGAGTGAGTAGATGAGAGAGTAAGTAAATGAGGGAGAGAGTGAGTAAGTGAATGAGTAAGTGAGTTAGTAAGTAAGTGAATGAATGAGTGAAAGAGTGAGTGAGCAAATGAGTGAATAAGTCAGTAAGTGAGTGAGTGAGTGAGTGAGTAAGTGAATTAATGAGTGAGT
>JBCNYH010000012.1:4617807-4628201 GCA_039654325.1 Tandanus tandanus | reverse complement strand
GGGGGTGTTTTGTGGTGGGGGGGGGGGGGGGGGGGGGGGGGAAAAAAAAAAAAAAAAAAAAAAAAAAAAAAAAAAAAAAAAAAAGTTTGGGTCAAAGGAAAAAAAAAAAAAAAAAAAAAAAAAAAAAAAAAGAAATGTCAGAACGTTCTCACCAAAATATTTTTAAGAAGTATGTGTTCATAATACATTTAATTATAATATTATTACACCATAATAATTCATTTTAAAAATATAGATTTAAATAGTATTTTTACTTTATTATATTCGAGGGTGCACAAACTTTTGCACTCAATCACATATCAGGTCATCTTCATCATCATTATCATCATCATCATCATCATTATCATATTTCTAAACAATGTCCGCTTTGCATCCTGTTAAGAACCAGCTGCCAAGTTACTGGTTTAATCAGGAGGGCGAGGTAGTGTTCCTCGACCAATCAGATGCTTCGGAAGTGTATTTGTGTATCGTTGGGAATTTTACCAAACATCCAAGACGAAGAACAAAAACATTTCCAGATGTGTGTTGGTGTGGACAAAACTAAAGCAGAGCTGCTGCTCAGGATCTTATTGTTTGATATCACTGATCCATCAGCCGCGTTAATGGAATTCAATCCCGCCCCCTTCAGAGCGCGTTTTTCTCATCGTATTTTATCTGATGGGAGGCCAAATTCCCCACAAGCTCCTGGGACGAAACAGGAAAATTGTTCTGTAATCCTCTTTTCTGTAAGTGGGTTTATTTATAGAGTGATGCGACTCGGAGAGAATGGCGTTGTTCACAAATAAGCGAGAAAGTGCGTGGAGCTATTAGAGGTTTTTAATGCACAATAACCGCATGTGTGTACACTCACACTCTTACAATCTTACACTCGTACACTCCTGCTGTAGCTCCTTCCTGTAGGATGGAAAATCATTCCACAGAAACTGGGTTTGGAATTCACCCTATAGACCGATATAATTCTATCAAACTCTCCCTAAAGTTATTACCAGTGATTTCTCAGCTCTATAAATTCCCACTCATCCAATAAGATCTTATAAATGCTGTCACATGATCACTAAGTTACTGCTTCCATCGTGATCAATGACCAACAGTTATACCGGTTTATCTATTTATATTCTATTACATACATTTAATATTAACATGGGTGGCACGGTGGTGTAGTGGTGAGCACGTCTGCCTCACAGCTAAAAGGTCCTGGGTTCAAGTCCCAGGCTCGGCAAGGCCCTTTCTGTGTGGAGTTTGCATGTCCTCTCCAAACTTGCATGGGTTTTCTCGGGGTACTCCTGTTTCCTTTTACAGTCCAAAGAAATGCACATTAGGCTAATATTAGATAGCTTAAATCTTACTTTAATAGTAAAATAAAATAAAATTGAATTTTATTTATTGTACATCAGGCAGATTTGAAATTTTCTGACCTTTTTAATTACTTCAATACCGCTTTTAAAAACAAATAAAGAGGCTAGTAAACAAGTACGCTTCTCGCTAGCTGTATTAGCTTCATTAGAAAGTTGGAGAGCTAAAAAGTTTCTAGCTAGCTGTATTAGGTCCGACATTTTGTTCCAATGTTCCATGTTCAAGGACAGTCAAGCAATACTCGTACAGAGTGGAATGAGCCCTACATAAAATAATAAAATAATCTTACACACACTTCAGTGAATAAACTTCTTATACAATAGTCACATAAATCATCCAATAATCAAACTGTGCAGTAAATCATACAATTGCTCTGCTATAGGTATAATCATTAACCATTTAAATATATATTTCATTAGAGATGACTTCATTGGACACTTCTCCATTTCAGGATTACAAATGTCTTCAAATAAAGGAAATATGATCACTCATTCCAAAGATATTACAATTTCTGTATTCATACTCATGTTGATGCTGTTAATGTTCAATAATTAATTCCAGTACGTGATCAGAAAGATTTATGGAGGACCAAATATATGACATTATGACATTTCAGACCAGCAGGCCATAAGCCTTCCACAGTTCATGGGTCCAAATCACACAGCGCCCCCAATGGTGCCTCATACCCCGATTTCCTCCACTACACTAGCTGTATTAGCTTCATTTGGAAGTTGGAGAGTTAAAAAGTTTCTAGCTAGCTGTATTAGCTTCATTAAAAAGTTGGAAAGTTACAAGTTTATAGCTAGCTGTATTAGCTTCATTAGAAATTTGGAAAGTTAAAGATTCTAACTAGCTATATTAGCTTCAATAAAAATGTGGAAAGTTAAAAGGTTTCTAGCTAGCTGTATTAGCTTCATTAGAAATATGGAAAGTTAAAGATTCTAACTAGCTGTATTAGCTTCAATAAAAATTTGGAAAGTTAAAGTTTCTAGCTAGCTGTATTAACTTCATTAGACATTTGGAAAGTTAAAGTTTCTAGCTAGCTGTATTAGCTTCAATAAAAATTTGGAAAGTTAAAAAGTTTCTAGCTAGCTGTATTAACTTCATTAGAAAGTTGGAAAGTTAAAGTTTCTAGCTAGCTGTATTAGCTTCATTAAAAAGTTTGAAAGTTAAAGTTTCTAGCTAGCTGTATTAACTTCATTAAAAAGTTTGAAAGTTAAAGTTTCTAGCTAGCTATATTAACTTCATTAGAAATTTGGAAAGTTAAAGATTCTAGCTAGCTGTAATAACTTCATTAAAAAGTTTGAAAGTTAAAGTTTCTAGCTAGCTGTATTAACTTCATTAGAAAGTTGGAAAGTTAAAGTTTCTAGCTAGCTGTATTAGCTTCATTAAAAAGTTTGAAAGTTAAAGTTTCTAGCTAGCTGTATTAACTTCATTAGAAATTTGGAAAGTTAAAGATTCTAGCTAGCTGTATTAACTTCATTAAAAAGTTGGAAAGTTAAAGTTTCTAGCTAGCTGTATTAACTTCATTAAAAAGTTTGAAAGTTAAAGTTTCTAGCTAGCTATATTAACTTCATTAGAAATTTGGAAAGTTAAAGATTCTAGCTAGCTGTATTAGCCACATAGATTTAAAGTGAAATTAAAGAAGCAAACCGCAAACACAGAAAGTCCCACACATGGACTTAAAGATGAACGTTTGCTTTTCGGCTGCCATTTTGTTTTATTTCAGTCTTGCTAATTATCATGTAACGACACACAGCTCTTACTAACGCTGAAGTTTTACGCAGAAAGTTTCTTAATATTTTTTTTTCTTTCAAGAGTGCTCGAAGTCTTCACAGATCTTTAATTAGCGAGCAGGTCGTTGTGATTTTAATGAAGTTGACCTTTGTCAGTGTGTGTGTGTGTATGTATGTGTGTGTGTGTGTGAAAGAGAGAGAGAGAGAGAGAGAGAGAGCGAGACGGAGACTCACACATCTTACTCACACTCTGTTCGTGTTTTCACTTCAGACACTCAGTCAGCGGGAGATTATTAAATGTGTTAAAACTCACCGCTGGATTTCAGGCTCCCACTAATCGAGTTGTACAAACACACCTGTGACCTGTGAGCCGTGAGATAAAGTCCAGACGACCTTTTACTCCGCCTGCTTAATCTCGACTGAATAAGCAAATAGCAGATTACGTCAGAAAAACATTTTTATCATTTTTATCTTAATACTATTACTACAAAACAAACGAACCTGCTAATCTTTAAAAGATGCTCTTTAGCTAATTTTGATGAGCCATATGGTACTAAACTAGCTATGAAGCAAATATTAACAGTCAAGAGTTTATGGGCTGAATATTAAATAAACCTTCATCTATTTTTGAGCAGATTTTAGTTTAATACTAATAAATAAACATTAATACATAAATAAACATGTTAGTTTTCAAGGACGTTTCTGGCTAAAACTGACTAGCCAGATAGCTAAGTAGACAGCGACCGTGTTTCAGCATTAAACTTAATCAGTACAAAGTTTACGGTTTCTAGATCTTATTAAGGTGTTTAGGAGGTTCTTACAAAACAAATAAAAACATGCTGTATTCTAAATGTTTCTGTAAGTAAATGTAGATACCATGAATAGCTAGCTAACAAATGAATTCTAACAATTGAGAAACGTTTACAGTGTTTAGGTTCGGAAGAAGCAAATACAATAATTACAACAAAAACATTCATTCATTCATTTTCTACGCCGCTTAATCCTAATTTGGGTCGCGGGGAAGCTGGCGCCCAACTGGACAGCTCGCCAGACCATCACCAGACCAACACACACACAACCATTCACACTCACACTCACACCTAGGGGCGATTTGGAACAGCCAGTTAGCCTACTGTGCATGTTTTTGGACTGTAGGAGGAAACCTGAGTACCTGGAGGAAACCCACACAAGCACAGGGAGAACATGCAAACTCCACACAGAAACGCCCCGAGCCTGGGAATCGAACCCAGGACCTTCTTGCTGTGAACATAAACATGTACAACATAAGTGTTTTTTTAAATAATTAAATATCATTTACAATTTTTTCATGGAACTTCCTGTTGTTCTGTACTTCCTGAACATTGGCCACGCCCCTTAATTATTATTAGCACCTGGTCTTGTTTAAACCTGTATAACCTTACATATTTCAATTTAAATTATTTTTTGCAGATATGATCTGTAAGTGGTGACACATGGTGTAGTGTTTAGCACGTCTGCCTCACAGCAAGAAGGTCCTGGGTTCGAGTCCCGGGCTCGGCGAGAGTGTTTCTGTGTGGAGTTTGCATGTTCTCCCTGTGCTTGTGTGGGTTTCCTCCGGATACTCCGGTTTCCGCCTACAGTCAAATTGTGAACATGAACATTAGGCTTATTGGCTGTTCCAAATTGCCCCAAGTGTGAATGTGAGTGTGAATGGATTTGTGTGTGTGTGTGTGTATTGGCCCTACGGTGGTCTGGTGAGATATTCAGGGTGTACCCCGCCTTTGCGCCCAGAGTCGGCTGAGACAGGCTCTGATGCTAGTAGAATAAAACGGTTTGGCAAATAAGTGTGTGCATGATCTGTAAGCGTGCAGTTATTGAATGTGGTCCATCTGTTGCCCTGCAGAAAGTTTTGGCGCCCTTCAACTTCCTCCATCAGTGGTAATGGACTTCGGGAATACTTTTCAATAGTAAATAAATAAATTAATAAATAAATTTGTTGTCAATCTTTATCAAAAGACTACTTTTTATGAAATTGCTCTCTCTCTCTCTCTCTCTCTCTCTCTCTCTCCACAAGTGCAATTAGCCACACACAGCACTACGTTAATGTACTGTATTATGTAATCATATTGGAGTTTTTTTCCCTCTTTAGTTCCTCTGAGCTCTCAGACCAATATTTCCGCCGCTGAACGATGTTGATTTGCAGGAGAAATATCCTGAGGTCTGCTGCCCTTATACGAATAAGAGATGTTCTCCTCTCCTACGTTCTCCTACAGCCAGCACTTTTTCTTTTAATTTGGCTGCGATTTGAATACTGCACAGGCCTCCGGGGGAAGCAGCGAGCGCAGTTTCAATAGACCGATAATTATAGTTTCCTCCTCGTGCTAGTTTCACCCTGGAATTACGCCGAGTCATTTACACGGACACGTCGGAACAGTGAAAAAAAAAAAAAGAATCTGTGTTACATGAATAATTGATCTCACTTCTGGCACACAGCAACGGTGTGTAGTGATGCTTTTAACGCAGAAGCATTTGTGGTTAAGTCACGGTCTTCTGTGTTACATACTTATTTTTTATTTTTTGTTAGAGAGACTGACCATATGATGTAATTAATACAGGAGAGTAAATCGATCTACCTGACTGTTCAAACTGTCAATCAGAAGATGAGTCAGTTATTCTGAGTTGTAGTTTTCTATCAGAGATGACACGTTTGTGGTGTATGAGGAATAAACACACTCATATATGGAATTATGGGGAAATAATCAACATTGTGGAGATGTCGGTAACTCCTCTTTATCACAACCTACAAAATACAGATATAAACGTGTAAAGAGTTGAACTTCAGGAGAATTTCTATGAGATTGGAATGTTAGAGGTTACGAAACAACCTCAATTGAGCGTCACACCGGAGGTATATCTGTGACCCAATCGGATCCAGCTACGTAGCTGATAATGCCAATATTTCCATTTCTGGTTTAAGAATCAAAAATCTGGCTTCATAGACTTGTTCATCAGGTCATTTAGTACAAACACAAAGTTTCATGTGATTCCAGGCAGTAATAACAGAAGAGAAGTACCTTGTAATGTCTACATCCGGGTCAGAAGGTGAAGAACCCGACCCCACAGAATTGTTAGCATTGTTACATAGTATAATGTCACCAAATTTTGTTCGATTCTGTCCATGCGTCATGGAGGAGTTGGACTTTGAATTCTTTCAGCTATGACATCATAATTCTGTTTCTGGTTCAAAAATCCAGAATTGGGCTCCATGGAAATTTATCTGCTGTCCACAAGTGTCATATGATTCTGATGACTAATAATGGAGGAATAGGATTTTCAAAGCCAACTGTCCAAAACAACAACAACAACAACAACAACAACACTAACAACATAAACAACAACAGCATCAACATCATCAACAACAACATCAACCACACCAACAACAACAACACCACCACCAACAACAACAGCAACACCAACAACATCATCAACAACAAAAACAGCAACACTAACACCACCAACAACATCAACAACAACACCAACAACACCAACAACAACAGCACCAACCACAACATCAGCATCAAAAACATCAACAGCAACAACAAAAACACCATCAACAACCACACAAAAATCAACAACAACAACACCTACGACAACAACAACACCAACATCATCAACAACAAAAACAACATCAACGACACCACCACCAACAACACCAACAACATCAACAACAACAACAACACCAACACCAACAACAACTCCAACAACATCAACAAGGCAACAAACAGTTTGACACCTCCAGTGTAAAAAATAAAGAAATAACCTGGTGGTTTAAAGGGTTACTGGTGGGATTTGTAGAGAGAATAATCAGCAGCAATATAATCGGAGAATCTTGGAGCAAAGACAAGACAGCCATGTTTTAGATAAAATTCTGCTGATGCAAAAGTGAAGAATTTAACAAAAACCTGAAATAAATAAACATTTAACTCTGAATGACTCGACAAGTCTGTGAGTGTAAATAGTAACGACTCGCGGTGCAGGAAGTCCTGAATAACCAGATAAGCATAATGACTTTATAGCAGAATCATTTCCTGTACTCGGCTTGATGCCATTGATCACAATTTATCACTAAAAGATCTGGAGGGCATCTGCTTCTTAAATCTGCGCTTTATAACCACGAGAGCGTTCCGCTTTCATTAAGTGCGTTTAGAGAATCTTCAGTTGGTTTTAGACGGCCGTCTGTTCCATCAGCGAGTAATACACACGAGTTTAACTTTTATTTTCTACCAGATGGAGTGTGTGATGTGGAGGAGTAATTCAGTACATTGTATATCTATCAGTAGCTGTACATATCAATTTATATCTGGATTTATTATATACTACACCAGAAGAGTGCCGTCTGATTGGTTCCTTTTCTTTATTCTCTGAATGAAAGACGGAACGTCGAGGGGAATATCCAGTGATATCCACCCACCCTGGGGAGAATAATTATTTTAGTGTATACTACACAAGAACATGAGCAAAACAAACTAAAATGAGATTTTTGTGGTTTATTTTTATACTTTTTAAAGCGTGTCACACTCGCTTTGTCACATCATCTTTTGAAAGTTGTATTGCGTAACTTCCGTCATATTTTTTGATACGGCATTTTGTTGGATTTGTAGGATTTTCAGAAAGAGTTCGGAATCATTCAGGCTCCTGAAATAGAGAGGTGGATAATTCATAATTATTTATTAAAGATGAATCCTAGTTTTAGTATATGTTACATGGAGCCATAAAAACGAATAGTTTTATTTTTTACATATATTAACCATGACCGAGGCGGGTCAGGTGAGCTCTGCGCGCTCTGAGCAGAACCAAGTACTATACAGCTAAAGTCTTTTTAAACCTTTTCAGTTTTAGTGTATACTTCACAGAAACAAGAGAAAAACTAAATAAAACAAAGTTTGTTTTGTTTATTTGTTTATTTTGTTTTAAAAGCGTGATAATGATGCCGCCTCCTGCTCCAAATGACGGTAACAAACTGCGAGTGTCAGTTGTTATAACTGAATTATTATCCACTCAGGATAGTCTTTAATTCCTCTGATAGTGGACCAATCAGATTGTGCCGTTCCAGTGTAACATATATGAACAACAGCTTTAATCTTAAACTGCACTACTGTCAAAGCTGCTGTTCTTGAACTTTAATCACCTTCTGACCAATCAGAAAGCAGATTGTATCCAGGAATTTAATTGGTCAGCTTTAATTTAATCCTTTGTAATCGGCTTCCTGGGAATCGTGGATTACCGCAAATAAAGAGACTCAGCTGAAATGCCACACTGACTCCTGCTCCCATTCTTTACAGCACTGTTTCACTGTGTGTGTGTGTGTGTGTGTGTGTGTGTGTGTGTGCGCGTGTTCCCCTGTAGTACATGCTCTTTACACGTTCTTGTTGTATCTGATGTTCTGAATCTTCATGAAGAAATCGTGAACTTTTTTTTTGTTTGTTTGTTTTTTTGCAGGATCCTGTTTATAAAATGACCGAGTTGTTGACGCGGACCGGGATCAGATTTAAATGACCCGTTGTTCTAAAGAGAGGTGTGGAATTGGGCCTGTAACACCAACATGGTCGCTTTAAATGGAAATCAAATCCCAGAGTTTGTGCGACTGCTCGAATTCGCCCCAAAGTCACCTTTTAAATCTGTTCCTGTCCGAGCAGGGCTTATGCACACGTGTGTTGAGATTAAATCCCTATTTGAACGGGATTAGCTTCACCTGGGAAGGTACTGTATTTCAGAGAACCACCTGGTGAAGAACCCGTTCCACATTTCCGCCGTCAGTGCAATTTACAAATCCAGTTTTCATTTATTAAACTTTGTATTTAAATCTGAGTTGGAGTGAAACCGAGTCGACGTTTCTTTGTTCTGGAAGTCTCTATTTATGTTCCAAACACAAACCGACGCTGAAGGATCTTCAAGGACTTTTCAGGAGCTTCAAGAACAAACAGCCGAAAGATGGGAGCGTATCGAGTGAAGACAAACGCTTTAAAACACGTATTGATGTTTTTCACGCGCCTTTGAGATTATCGCCCTCAATTTCAGCGTCTCCAACCAAAACACGATTAATAATTCATGAGCGGGACACGCAGCGTCCTGTAAAAAAAAAAAAAGAAAGAAAGAAATCCTCCTGCCTAAGTGGACATCTTGTTCCCTTTCCGAGCAATCTCTCACGGCTCGCTTCCACGCCGTCAGACGTTCACACGTTTCCCTTCCTTTTTGCTCTGTCCTTCAAATCGATAGGCTGCTGACAGTTTAATGGCCTGCTCACTGTGTAATCTCCACGGAGCGCTAATGTTTCACAACGAAACGCGATTACGCTGACCGCAAGCGTTCGCATCTGCACTCCACTTCTCCATTAGGAACGTCTCCACCAAGACCAGACTGCTGTGTGACGGCCGCACTTCTCCTCGCTCACACACACGCCAGGGTCAGAAAAGTCTGAGCTCACTACCAAGAACTGATTTTAATCAGGACAAGGAGCAGAACCACAGAGAGGTTTATACCGGAACTCTTCACCTCAGTGTTCTGACGTAGGACGCAGATAAAGCCCTCAGTGCTATTCAGGAGCTCCGCCCTCGCCAGCCGAATTTCTCCAAAACACAGGCGCGGTCCTGTTACACCCCCGGACTTCACGGAACGTCACCTGAGCTCGACATCACATACATAAACAAACCAAATAAGGAATAATGATCATGAAATAAACCCTGACAGGATGATCAGGACCGCGACACACAGCGGACGTAGGGGCTCATGAGTTCATGAGTTCGAGCCCCGGGTGATGTACACAGCCAGAGCCCTGTAGCTGATTGGCCAGGAGGAAGCGACAGCAGACGTTCTCCTCCCTTTCACTTAAAAATGGCACCAACCAATCAAGAGCTCAAACAAAGGGGTGGATAGCGATTTCCTCCGAGTGTATGAGGCCGCTGCACCTGAATATGAACGAGTGGCAGCTTTAAAAAAAATGGCGAAGTGACTTTAGCGAAAGCTCAAAGTGACCTTTGACCCCCCTGGTCGGGAGCTATCGTGTGATCGGGAACAACTGCCTGATGGCTGGGAACTGGAAATGATCACCTGACCAATCAGAATCGAGTATTTAAATAAGTTTGGTCATAATATGAATTAATGAGTTAATTAATAAATTGATTATATTCTCAGCTTCTTCTTTTCATCTCATCCTATGATCTCACATTTTTATTTTTACATGTGTATTTATTCGGGATATCTTGTGGGGTGTGCTCCGGGAATATGGAATACCGGACCCATTGCTAGGGGCCGTTCGGTCTCTGTATT
>JBCNYH010000012.1:4539630-4551320 GCA_039654325.1 Tandanus tandanus | reverse complement strand
AAATAAAGTCTAGTTCACTCGGTGAAATATAAAATAAAGTCTAGTTCACTCGGTGTAGTTTAAATAAAGTCTAGTTCTCGGTGTACTTGTTTTACCCATCATTTACTGCAGAACATGGAAATGATTGATGTTGAAATAAAGTTTTGAGGCGGTGTAAATGAGTCAGATGTGACTCAGTGTGGGGTGAAAACAGTCATTGGTCACTCAGCAGTAATAAAATTAAAGCTTGGCGTTTATCATGGTTTTAATACCTCACAGACTCAGATATGGAAGAGCGATGATGCTAATTGGAAGCTAAAAGCTAATACTTGTGCCTCTTCACCCATGTGAACACAGTGATTTCATTTTAATATCTTGAATCGATGAACATGTTCAAAGTGTAAAACTTTAATTATTCCCGGCAGTGCACGTCGAAGCGAAAGAAACGCATGTATAAAATGCAATGTTCCGTTCAAAAGCATCTGGAATTCTGTAGCACGAAGGAGTCTGAAGACGTGAGAACAGATGCTACTGAGTAAAAAAATTAAAGAAAAATCAACACCAGCCAGCTGTGTGTAGTCAAGGGAAACATCAAAATGTTGAAACAAACCAACTATATAAAAAAAAAAGAACATCAATTAATCAATCAAGAGAAAGAAAAGTGGCGTGATGCGGTTTATTTAAAGACATTGATGGAAAGAGTCTCCAGTATCAGCACTTTCTATCAATCAGAGGTAAAGATGAAGTGACTATAAGGTTCCTGATATGATGTAATATAGAGAAGCGACAATGTGTAAAACCTGACAACCAGGAATTCGAACTGTCAGAGCTCTCAAGTGGAGCATTTTCACTAATCTCCGGAGACTGTGCCAAGCCATCCGCATGAGCGCCGATATTTTCACTCATCAAATTTGAGCTACGGGGGACATTCTGTTAGTTTTCTGCACAAAATGTTCTTTCAGCGTGAGGTCCTAGTATTTACACACACACACACACACACACACACACACACACACACACAGACACACACACACACAAAAGCGTGCTTCAAATTTTTCATTAGTTAAAAGCAGTGAGCTCAATCAGGATCACAACCTCAAAGCAAATCAAATTAATATCAGCTATTAAAATTGATTGCGCAGAGAGCGAAGATTACTTCTGCAAGACCACTCCGTTCAAACTTTTGATGTTTATGACATCATAGAAACAAAGCGTAAAAAGTTTTACTAAAGAAGGAAAAAAATGAATTATTATTGTTAAGGTGTTCACACTCGTGAGGAGTAAGTAGTCTTTCCGCTTCTTACCATGCTCTCCACATTCTCCTCTGATGTGACTTCTGCTAAGATAGCCTTGTCCAAGAAAAAGTTGGACGTTGCTGCACAAGATCCTCGCAAACTCCACATCTTTTCATCTTTACTCAATCCACCAGCTTGTCCTGCCCCTTCCTCCCTGACCACTGAAGACTTTGTCGACTTCTTCAATAGGAAGATTAAACAAATCTGTCAGACATTTACTCCCACCCCAACTCCTGTCCTACACAGCATAGATTCCCCTTCAATGGCACAGTTCTCCAATCTCACAACTGAAGAGATACTGCAAGTCATCTCATCATGCAATCCTACCACCTGCCCACTGGATCCAATCCCTTCCACAGTACTTCAGACCTTCTCTTAAGACCTTCTTCCCTTTAACACCACTATCATCAATAACTCCATATCATCTGGTCATGTACCAACAGTGTTCAAAAGAGCCAGGGTTCTACCCATCCTGAAGTAACCCTCTTTGGATCCATCAGACATCAGCAACTACAGAACCGTATCGCTTCTCTCTTTTCTTTCAAGAATTCTTGAATGCACTATTCATAACCAATTAGCTTTTTTACCTCTTAAAGAACAACCTCCACGACCCTAATCCGACTGGCTTCAAAGCAGCACATTCCACAGTGACTGCACTTTTGGCTGTCACAGAGGAGCTACATGCAGCAAGATCAGCCAAGATGTCATCAGTCCTAATCCTTCTCGACCTTTCAGAATTTGACATGGTCAACCATAAGACTCTATTGTCCATCCTCAGGAGTCTTGGAATTTGTGGTTCAGCATGGCAGTGCCTTGCTTCCTACCTGGAAGGTTGCTCATATCAGGTTACATGGAGGGGATACACATCTGCTTCACACAGACTCTCCACTGGCATTCCCCAGGGCTCAGTACTTGGTCCACTTCTGTTCTCCCTTTATACTAGGTCCCTTGGTGATGTCATATCCTCACATGGGTTCTCATACCACTGTTATGCAGACGACACTCAACTTGTCCTCTCTTTTCCTTCCTCAGATACCTATGTTTCTGTCTGGATCTCTGCTTGTCTGGAAAATACTTTATCATGGATGGCAGCTCACCAGCTGAAGCTTAATCCCAGCAAGACTAAACTGCTGTACATCCCAGCTGTTTCGTCCCCACATCAAGATCTTGTAATCTCCCTGGACAACTCTTTGATCTCTCCTTTGGTCACTGCACAAAGCTTTGGGCTAACCATAAACAATCACCCATCATTGTCCTCTCATATTGGTAATCTTTTTTGATCATGTTGATTTGTCCTCTTTTACATCCAAAGGATTTGTCGATTTCTTTAAACTAAGGCCACTCAGATACTTGTTCAGTCCCTTGTCATCTCAAGGCTAGACTACTGCAACTCACTCCTGGCAGGTCTGCCTTTGAGTGCCATTTGACCCCTGCAACTGATCACAAGTTCTCCCACATCACTGCACTGCTACACTCTCTCCATTGGCTTCCTGTAGCTGCTCACATCAGATTGAAACACTAATGCTGGCCAACAAAGCCAAAAATGGACCTGCACCCTCCTACCTCAAAGCACTTATCACACCCTGCACTGCACCGCATTCTCTCTGATCCTCTACACTGCTAGACTAGTCAAGGGACAAGGAAAACATGCATCTAAACTCTACTCTATTCTGGCACTGAGGTGGTGGAATCAACTTCCTCTAGCTGAGTCACTGTGTGTTTTCAAACCACGGCTGAAAACCTACCTTTATTGGAAGTACTTGGATAAGCACTATGTTATACACACACACACACACACACACACACACACACACACACACACACACACACACACACACAAAAAAACCTCTACTCGCTGAGTTTTGACTGATGGTATACTGAGCCTGTGTCCTAGTGAACCAGTATCAGAATATATCCACTGATAGTGACTTTAAAACACTTCTGTAAGTGGCTCTAGATAAGGGAGTCTGTCAAATGCTGTAAATGTGAATGTACTCAGTGAGGTGTAGGTAGTGCATTCTTCATTTTTAAATCATGAGTTCTAGCCTAATGGTCAGAGGGTCCTGGGTTCATGTCCCAGGCTAGGCAAAGGCCATTTCTGTGTTGACTTTTTCTCCCCGACTTTGTTCTCCCCGTGCTTGCATGGGTTTCCTCTGGGTATTTCGGTTCCTCCCCACAGTCCAAAGACATGCACATTAGTTTGCACACCAATTGCCCCTTGATGTGAGTGTCATTGCTTGTGTGTGAGTTTGCCCTGCAATGGACTGGCAAGCTGTTCAGTGTGTACCCTGCCTTCTCACAGTGTCTTCAGCCTCGCCGTGACCGAATAGGAATAATAGGTTTATCAAACACATTAATGAGAGGCTTTTTCACCGGAAAAGAAACACTCTTAGCTACCCTCGCACAGCTACAAATCTCGGCCAAGGGTATTTTTGCATGGAGAATGTTTGCATGGGTTTCCTCCAGGTAATCCAGTTTTACCCAGTAGTCCATAGACATACACATTAGGTTAGTGGTCTCTAAATCCCCCAGATGTTTGAATGTGAGTCCAAGGTCTGCTGGGATTGGCTCCAGCTTTCTCCACATCCCTGACAGATAAACACTACAGATAATGGATGGATGTATTCACTGTGATTAAATTTATTAGACCTCCTGTCATGACTGAGAGAAAAACAAGTTGCTTTTGCAATAATATAGCAGGAGAACAACAATCCCAAACTTTGATTGAAATAGTGTGTAGATTATTTATTAATTTGGAATGTTTTAGAAGATTTAAATCCACTTGAAAAAAATATGGCATTTAATTGATTAATAAAATAAATGCACCCAAGCATTGCATAGCATTGTTCCTTTAAACACAGTCCCTGGGAAGCGCCATAACACACAGAGTTCACTGTAACAGCATATTAATAACTAACACCTCTTATGAACTCCATACAGGTCTAGTGTTCATTCTGCTCTCAGCCAATCAGAGTGCACTGTACTGGACTCAGCCAATCAGAGTGCACTGTACTGGACTCAGCCAATCAGGGTGCACTGTACTGGAGTCACATTAGTGAAGGAAGATCGTTTATATACGCGGACGGATGAAATAAAAGAGTTGTAACAGACTCGGAGTACTTTCTCATGGGCTCGCCAATCCAAAGCAATGCATCGTGGGTAAAGAATAGCAGCCATTCCCTTCAGGGCCATGAGTCAGCAGCAGCCCGGGAAGATTAAATGAAGTCGAACACACGAGGGCTGATTAACTGAACTGCTCGGCCTCGTCACAAATCTCCCATTCGCCTCAATTTGCTGCCAAAGTAAAAGCAGACAATGACAAAAGATTTCAATTAAATTGATTTCACGGAGGTCACAGAGGAATCGATGAACCGGAGCCGAACGCCACACGGCGAGCGGCAGTGATGAAGTTTATTAAAAGAGCAGCGAGCAAATATTTTACATTAATCTTGTTGACGTGAACGTTTGTGTTTCTCATTGCGCAGCACGTAATAAAACCTGCGAGAATGTGTTTGTGAGATTTGCGACAGGATGAATGATGAATGCCAGATTCAGAAGCAACAAAACAACTTCGCTCCTGAATACGGTTCGTTTATGGCGGTGGAGTGCGTCTCAGAGCTGTGTTTGATTACATTTAGTTATTCAGAACATTCTCCATCTCCAGACCAATTCCACCGAGTGTGCAGGGGTAGTTGTAGTATGTAGGGGTATTTGTGGTGTGTAGGGGTAGTTGTACTGTATAGGGGTAGTTGTAGAGTGTAGGGATAGATGTAGTGTGTCGGGGTAGATGTAGTGTATAGGGGTGGATGTTGTGTATAAGGGTAGTTGTAGTGCGTAGGAGAAGTTTTAGTGTGTAGAGGTAGTTGTAGAGTTTAGTGGTAGTTGTAGTATGTAGCGGAAGGTGTAGTATGTCCGGGTAGTTGTAGTGAGTAGGGGTAGTTGTAGTGTGTAGGGATAGATGTAGTGTGTCGTGGTAGATGTAGTGTATAGGGGTGTATGTTGTGTACAGGGGTAGTTGTAGTGCGTAGGGGTAGTTTTAGTGTGTTGGGGTAGTTGAAGAGTTTAGTGGTAGTTGTAGTATATAGCGGAAGGTGTAGTATGTCCGGGTAGTTGTAGTGTGTTGGGGTAGTTAAAATGTGTCGGGGAAAATGTAGTGTGTAGTGTTAGTTGTAGTGTGTAGTGTTAGTTGTAGTGTGTAGGGGTAGTTGTAGTGTGTAGTGGTAGTTGTAGTGTGTAGGGGTGAAAAAGAAAATGCAAAAGGGAGACTGTCTATAAAAGTAATGGAGAAAATGTACAAGTCGTGTTATTGAACTTTTCCTCGGGTCCTCAGTTCTGCCGTGAATACTCCTGTGGTTCTGCGTCTCTTTGTGACTCATTATCATGGCGATGTCCCGGAGGTGCCTCGTCCGAGTTGTCGGCTGAGCAAAGATAAATAGATTTGTATTTCTCAAATAAACGTGCTGAGGTGTGAGTGCGTACATGCATTAGCGTTTCTTATAATCGCCGCTCGCTCTTCTGCCACCGGGGACTCGAGATGTCTTTATCAATAACTCAAACGTAACATGGTTAGAGAAACGCAGGGGAAACTCCACTTCCTGTGTGTGTGTGTGTGTGTGTGTGTGTGTGTGTGTGTGTGTGTGTGTGTGTGTGTGCAGTAGGATCAGACGTGTAGCTCGTTCAGTGTCATTTCGACTGAGCGTATTGACTGGTGGGAGTGCTTGGCTTTGGGTTTTTTCGGTAACCCTGCTGAGCATGTGCACTTTTCGCATGGCTTATTAAAGTTCACTGTCGTGTTCCTGCTGAAAATTACACAATCCAGCAGAAAGCATTGAGCACATCAACGTTATATAGCTTATACTTCCATCTTTTACTTTATGTGTGAAAACATGAGTAAGGTATGTAAGTGGTGTCACATCGACTGCTGTTCAGTTTAAAACTGGGAAAAGAATGAAAGAAACATGGTGATGTCATCAAAAAGCATTAGCCAATCACACAATGAGGTGAGTAGTGTACCATGTAGTTACAGTGTTGTATCTGTGTAGTGGTAGTGGGTAGAGCTAGTGTGTATGGATAATTTGAAGGATATTGTGTAGGGGTATTGTGCAGGGTTGTTTTGTAGGGGTAGTGTGTAATGGTAGTGTGTAGGGGTAGTGTGTATGGTTGTTTTGTAGGGGTACTGTGTAGTGGTACTGAGTAGGGGTAGCGTGTAGAGTTGTTTTGTGGGGGTAGTGTGTAGTGGTAATGTGTAGTGTTAGTGTGTAAGGGTAGTGTGTAGGGTTGTTTTGTAGAGGTGTTGTGTAGTGGTAATGTGTAGTGTTAGTGTGTAAGGGTAGTGTGTAGGGTTGTTTTGTAGAGGTGTTGTGTAGTAGTAATGTGTAGGGTTAGTGTATAAGGGTAGAGTGTAGGGTTGTTTTGTAGGGGTAGTGTGTAGTGGTATTGTGTAGGATTAGTGTGTGGGACTAGTGTGTAAGGGTAGAGTGTAGGGTTGTTTTGTAGGGGTGGTGTGTAGTGGTAATGTGTAGGGATAGTGTGTAAGGGTAGAGTGTAGGGTTGTTTTGTAGTGGTGGTGTGTAGTGGTAATGTGTAGGGATAGTGTATAAGGGTAGAGTGTAGGGTTGTTTTGTAGGGGTGGTGTGTAGTGGTAATGTGTAGGGATAGTGTGTAAGGGTAGTGTGTAGGCATGTTTTGTAGGGTTGGTGTGTAGTGATAGTGTGTAGTGTTAGTGTGTAAGGGTAGTGTGTAGGGTTGTTTTGTAGGGCTAGTGTGTAGGGGTGGTTTGTAGGGGTATTGTGTAGGGGAAGTGTGTAGGGTTATTGTGTAGTGGTAGTGTGTAGGGTTGTTTTGTAGGGGTTAATGTGTAGGGGATGAAGTGTGGATAAAGTGAGACAGAGCCCCCCTGTGTGTTCAGTGTGAGGTGAAATAAGAAGTTCTGGTTTATTCACTCTTTGTGTTTTAACACCTTTTACTCCAGTAAGTAACAATCATCATGAACACCACCGAGGAGTGTGGATTAAACACACAGTACAGTTCTGCACAAAGAAACAGCAAGAACCCGACTGGGACACACAACTGTTTCAACACCACACGCTTCATTTCCCCGTTCAATAAAACTCAACATTCCTGAGAGAGAGAGAGAGAGAGAGAGAGAGAGAGAGAGAGAGAGAGAGACAGGCAGACAAAGAGAAACAGAGACAGAGAGGGAGAGAGACAATGACACAGTGAGCGAGAGCACAATATATATAGAGAGAGAGAGAGTGCAATAGAGAGAAAGTAACAGACAGTAAAAGAGAGAGTGCGCAAAAGAGAGGGACGGACAGAGAGAGAAAGAAAGAGAGAGAGCACGAGAGAGAGTGCAAGAGAGAGAGAGAGAGTAACAGACAGTAAAAGAGAGAGAGAGAGTGCGCAAAAGAGAGGGACGGACAGTGAGAGAGGGAAAGAAAGAAAGAGCACGAGAGAGAGAGAAAGAGAGAGAGAAAAACAAACTGAAACTGAGAGAGAGACAGTGCAAGAGAGAGAGAGAAAGAGAGAGAGAAAGACAGTGAGACAGTGAAAGAAAGAGAGAGCTCGCAAAAAAGAGGGATGGACAGTGAGAGTTCCCACAAGAAAGAAAGAAAGAGAGAGAGAGAGTGTGAGAGAGAGAGTGAGAGAGAGAGAGAGAGAAGAAAGTATTCCCCATTGCATTCACAGGTCAGAATAAATTGACACGTAAACATTAAATATTTAATTTTAAAATGTCAAATTATTTATCCCCCACCCCCCACACAGCTCTCACAGAAAGGATTAATATACACCAGGTCAGAGAATGATTAAAAGACAGGGAGAAGGAGAGAAAAAGAAACAGACAGAGGGAGGTGGAATGAGAGAGAGAGAGAGAGAGAGAGAGAGAGAGAGAGAGAGAGAGAGAGAGAGAGATCATTATAGACAGGAAGACCTACAGAAAGTGAGACACTTGTGGTTCGCCGTCGGTGAGGAGAATGATCTGTCTCTCCTGATGAGCATCAGAGATCGCGTCCCGCTGAGATGATTGGAAGCTACAAATAGCTAAGGATGAGAAAGAGACACACAGAGAGAGTGTGTGAGAGAGAGAGAGAGAGAGAGTGTTCAGTTTGAAATGTCACAGCGGTGAGGAAGTGACATGCTAATACTCTCTCTTTCTCTCTCTCATGCACACACACTGTTCTTTCTCAGTCAGTCAGTAGCAGTCTTCGGTATTTTTTACTAAAACATTTGACTTCCCTTTTTTTTCCCACCGCACAACAGTGTGCGTTCTCGGTGTGCGTTCTTGGTGTGTGTTCCCGGTGTGTGTCCTGGGTGTGTGTTGTCATTGCGTCATGGAATGTGTTCACCTTGAACTGAGACTGGTTACGAAACACCCTGTTGGATGAGTGTGTAAAAGCAACAGAAAAACTAAAAGAACGTATATATTGGTTTCCATCATATTCCCGAGGAACAGTTAGAAAAAGAAGATATATATATATATATATTTTTTGTTAGTAATAAATACCAGTAGAACCCAATACACTCCACCAGGAACACATTACAACCCATTAAGAAACAGTAGAACTCTTGAATTGTTTCTACTGATATTTTACAGCATAAACATTAAAGCTAACATTATCTGGAACATGCTAATTCCCTCGATAATTTGAGCTGTAAGGGTCATTTCACAGTAATTGATAATTGTCCGATACAGAAGAATGATAAACCTTAGTGTATTATTTTGACCTAAACATCAGTTACTATTGACACGTGGAATATAGATGTAATATTTCACAGCTCAGCAGTGCAGCTAATACGAATCTACACTTTTAACGGATAGATTTTTTCCCCCATCGCAGACAAATCTGTCAGTGCTGTTACAGGACGTCATGCGCAGCAATTTTTTGTAAACTTAAATGTTTTTTGTAGGAAACTGGTGGCCTACAGACGTGAAATATGTCCCTTCCATGTGCTCATTCACAAAACTGCATTAACTTTCTGTAATAAATGACGAAATCCAGGAATAAGTGTTAACGTAAAATGTATTAATCTGTAACAGGAACATTAAACTTGCAAACAGACAAAAATCTGAAGAACTGCAGCAAGAATCAAAAGACAGAAAGATAAAAATCACATGGTAGAAAGAATACCTGCCGTGGCCTTCTGGACGTCAATGCTGGGTTTTAATGAAAAACTCATAAATGCTTCGGTAACAGTGCTGACAGGCCACTAATTATCAGTGTTGTTACAATACTCAGAAGACCAGCCCTTCAATCACGTTATTTTGTATGTAGGAAATACAAACAGAAGCCTGAACAAAAACTTCAATACATAAATTCCTTAAAGCAGACAGCAACGATGATAGAAAACAGGTGAACACAGTGCTCTACAGGTGCATCAGTGCAAATGGAATTCACGTTTTTCAACACTACAGGGAAAAACATCCGATTCAACGAACCCACAGGCCTGTCCAACCCTCATACACCCTACGGTGGAAACGCCTTGAGGTGTCAGTCGTGCACCTGAATCAGATAAAGAGCACGCACAAAGTCAACCATCGGACGAACCGCAACAACAATGCAGGACATCATGACTTTCAAATGGTGTGTTCCAAATAACACACACTCGAGGCCGACTCACTTACAGTTTAATCTGAGATCTGTTGATCTCCTGTACAAGAGCCCAAACATCAGGATCAACCCTAACATGAACACGTCTTTCAGTGATCTTTCTTGGCCCATCGATCAAGGTAATGACATCACACAGTGGGGAGGTGCACGCATCTTTCATCGCGGGCCAAAAGAAGCGGTTTTAACTTTGTGTCAGTGCCGTTACCTCGAGGACCATAACAGCACTGATGGTAACAGTACTGACAAAAACCAGAAAAGCACATGCCATGGATAAGCCATGTGTAAAAGTAATACTTTCTTGGGGGAAGTGCATACTTACTGCAGTGGAGTGTGAATTAACAACATTATTCAATTTTAGAAAACAGTAGGTTTGTTTACAGAATGTAAGAAATCCCACAATGCAGCTCAACTTAATTTCCAACCAAGGGTTAGGGGACATCACTATTTTCATTCAACCTCGATTTCAATTTATCATTTTATAGTTATTGATCACGGAGAAGAATTTTATTTTGCTTAATTCATAAAAAAAATGCTTTCCATGTCATATTTAAACTGATTACGGGCCCAGAGAAAATTACCTTAAAATTTAGGGGATTCTATCAGACAGGACAGAAAATATTCAATTACTGTGAAATGACCCATATTCACACTTACTAAGATGCTAACAGCTAACGAGCTGGCTAGCTAGCATGACTTTGCAGCAGTTTCATTTCTAGACATCATCTTAACAATTTTTCTTCGTCTGTTATATCAGTTAGATATCCTGATTTCTAAAGAATGGTCTTATATTCTAACTCTTATTTAACATATTGATTATCTAGCATTGTAGTATTTAGCATCAGAGCTAAAGGTCATTGTTTAGCATCACTCCGTATCATACAAACTGCTAATTTGTTCACTTGCAAGGAAATTACTTCTAACTGTTCATTAGAAAAGAAAATCACACACATGGATACATAACCTGCTCAAATAGCATACATAAGCATTTATTAAAGCTTAGGGGTCGCTGGACGCACCGGCACGTCCAAGTCACGTGGCCGATTTAAGTTGACGTAGCAGGAAAACGTAGTCATGCCGAGTCTCAGTCTCAGCTTGTGTCAGAAGTGCAGACTTCAAACTATATACCAGTTTTTAAATGGTGTTGATAGGCCAAATAAAATCAGAGTTATGATTAATTATTTAATACGTTTAATTTAACTTCCTGCACCTATTGTGATGTCAGCAAAAAAAAAGAAAAATCAATGTAGTCTGCAGGTAAACGCTGCCATCAAGTGGACAACAGGAGGAGTAACACACCCTGGAAATGTCAGTGCTAAATCTGTACATAATTTTTTTAATTTACAATTTATATTTGCATTCTAAGTTATAAAAATGGTCCTTTTTTCTACTTGGATTCTGTGTTTTTTGCATTGTTTTAGGTCCAATGTGTTAATGCAGTATGTCCAAATAAAAAAGTGACCTGTAAGGTCACACAAGTGAGGTTGTGCTGAAATAAATGACACCAAAACACAAGTTTTAAGTACGTAAAACAAGGCAAGTAAACAGTTTTTCAAGGTGAAATATAAAGGTAAAATCAAAAGTAGTCAAAAACAGCATTATAAACGTGACCCTTAAGGGTTAAAACTATACTAGCTTAAAAAAATACTAGCTAGCTTGTGATTAGCTTTAGCTTAAATTAAAAAACAAGCCTAGATAATTGTTAATATTGAACATTGTATAATAAATTAATAATAATTGTGTGTGTGTGTGTGTGTGTGTGTGTGTGTGTGTGTGTGTGTGAGAGAGAGAGAGAGAGAGCGAGAGAGAG
>JBCNYH010000012.1:4310204-4323487 GCA_039654325.1 Tandanus tandanus | reverse complement strand
CTTAATTAATGATGACTTTCACAGATGCGATACAATTGTAGATGAGTCTCTCTGTTCGATGTATTATGGCAGCCAATAATAATTCATATAAGTTTAATAATAATTCCACTGATACCTGAAATTAATTCATTAATTCATTCATCTTTTCATACCATTCGACAGCAAAGTGGTCTCATCAAGATGGTTCCAGTGTGGCTTCACTTTTTCACTAAGATGTGTGATCCGGTCTTTTTATTATTATTCATTTTTTTTTAGCTCATTGGTCTTCCTCAGCTTTGATTCACACCCTTTCTCCTCACTGACAGTTTGGAAACGCTCTACATGTATAAGAGTACTTACACTTCTGTACTTTGTACTTGAAAAATGTGTGCAAGAATAAATGAAATGTAAAGTAATATGTGAGGCATCTTTATTATTATAATGGTATCCTGTGCATACTGTGTGTGTGTGTGTGTGTGTGTGTGTGTGTGTGTATATATAGATATATGGGTGGTTGACATGACGCCTGATTTTACCATAATTAGGTAAAAATATCTGTCAGGATGTGTTCCACCTCCACAAAACTTATGTCAGCAATGCAGAATAGAACGCTTTATTTAGGTGTTTTACTTTCTGATTAATGATGTGTATCATTTTGTTTTTATTTCATAGTAAACATGCAAAAAGTCCTGCGGTGTGACTAATAAATAAGTATGAATAAGTATGAAATAAAACAAAATAAAAATAAATGTTTACAAAGCCTTTTGGCATTAAGTCATACGTATTTACTTTAAAGCACACAAGGCTCCTTGAGTAATAATCACAGTAAACTAATCTTTGTAATGAAAATGCTGTCCTGTGGCGTGACATGGAAGATCACATTTTTTTAAAGAGGCAGTTTCATAGACAATTACAGGGGTCCTTTTGTCAAGAAGAACCAGAACGCGTCTCAGATATTTAACTGTCATCCGAGAGTTGGAAAGTGAGTGTTAACTACTCATTATTTTAAACGTTTCACACTTTCTGTCAAACAATTTATAAGGTCCATTTTTGCTAGTCCTGTGGTGTGACGGCTCTTCTTTGAGAACATGTATTTATTTTTCAAAATCACAGAATAAGGTTAAACACTAGATTTCTTTGGTTAGCAAAAAGCTAGCGTTCAGTAATTTATGCTAAGGACTCAAAATGGCTACAGTGGTGTAAATGTCCTGCGGTGTGACACACTTAAGTCAGTTGTGTTACTGGTTACAAGCCTGTTGTTTTTAAAATCTAGGCTGCTTAAAGTATTGCTGTCACTGTTTGTTGTGTAAGGAATGTTGATTGTCAGTGAGAAATGTTTTTAAAGTACTTTTAAGTTTTAGGTAAGTTTTAGGAATGAGCAAAGAAAGGACAAGGAGGTAGCGGGAAAGGTTAAACCAGGGTGAAACCAGGCATGAGGAGATCTTCAGGGAAGGAATAAGAAAGTAAATAAGCTGTTATAACGAGGGGCAGTTAGTGAGGCAGACTGCATCTATCGAAGTGGCAATTTCAGAGCCTGAGCCCTATGGCAGAGCAGCCAAATTGACAAA
Organism: Tandanus tandanus; assembly: GCA_039654325.1. NCBI lineage: Eukaryota > Metazoa > Chordata > Actinopteri > Siluriformes > Plotosidae > Tandanus > Tandanus tandanus. The sequence continues at coordinate 4,321,940 of JBCNYH010000012.1, read as the reverse complement.
CTTGCACTGGCTCATGTTCAACTTTTAATTTAAGAACAAATGGTTTGGAGTTTTTAGTTTTGAAAATGTTTTTTAAAATGTCTTGAGTTAAATTTAAAAACATTGTATTAAAATGTCACGTGTGTCTTGTTTAGAGTTACGGGTCTAATGTGATGTTTCCAAAATGAAATCTTTTAATTTGGGGGCAGCCGTGGTCTAACGGTTAGAGAAGTGGCTTTGGGACCAAAAGGTTGCTGGTTTGATTCCCGAACCAGCAGGAAAAATGTGTGGTGGTGGTGGGGGAGTGAGCTGCACCTTCCCTTCCTCCACCTTCATGGCTAAAGTGCCCTTGAGCAAGGCGCCGAACCCCCAGCTGCTCTCTGGGCGCCGCAATGTGTGTGGCAGGCCACTGCTCCGAGTGTGTGTGTTCTCACTGTTACCATGTGTGTGCTCACTTTGGATGGGTTAAATGCAGAGGTAATAATTTCCCTTGTGGGATTAATACAGTATATCAAAAATAAATAATCATTATTTCTTGTTTACAAACATGATATTTTTTTTTTTTTTTTTTTTTTTAGCAAATTCATATAATGAGAGCCAAGATTGTAATGAAATGATGTTAGTATTTTTCCAATATTCATGTAATTTGCATAAATTTGTGTCTTTGTTCAAGGAGCACTTAATAAATTTCTACTAATATTTGTACATCGTTTCACCTCGTCCTGTGGTGTGACATCATGTCATATAAAATTAAAAGGCTTTTATGGAGGTTATGTTAATCCAATCCTTATGTATTTTAAACCAGTGCATATATTGTTATGCATTTCAGTATGCTTTTAAGAGAGTTCCTCTAGTGTGATCAATAAAGAACGCTGCAGTTAGATAATGGAATTGAAAAACAGCTATGAATAAGTTACATATACAGATTTTTAATGACAGTTTGTAGAAAGGGATCCGTAAACTTGGAATTCAACTAATTTATACTTAAAAACAGGATTATTATTGCTTTTAATTTTACTGTAATTGTGATGTCACACCACAGGACAATTTATGTCCAAGCCTGTGAGAAAAGCTTAGAAAATAGTAGAAAAAGAAAAATATCTGCTGAACACTAACAATCCCAGAAAATTCTGACTTTGAACATAAGAATTTCATAACATTTAGTAAAAAAAGAAAAAAAGTGTATTTTGCAAAAAAAAAAAAAAAAAAAAAAAAAGTACTGTTTCCTCTTCATATGTCAACCACCCATATATACAATATGCATGTGTGTATATCAGCACGGATATCAGCGACATCCGCACTCCTTGGCCACCATGTCGGTCTTGTAAGAAATGGTGCTGGAATCACTGTGCACCTCAATCACACACAGCTCGTCATATGCCACAGGCACACAGCAGGGCGTGCGGTTTATTGGCTGCCCACTCTGATAATGAATGTTCAGTAGCATGGCATGGTTGTTCCCTTTGATCTGAGGGAAGCCACACACTCCTTCACAGTTGTTAATGTTGGCTGTGGAAGGTGCCAGCACGTACTTCTCCAGAGACACAGTGAAACTCTCAAGGTGACACTGACTAGCCCTCGTGGGTCCTTCCTGGCCAGTGCGGGCTGCCCTCTGAGCTCTTTCTACTGCCCAAGCACCCAGCACAGCCTGTAAGGCCTTCAGCAGTAATACTGCTCTGTACTGGACCTCACTTCGCTTCTCCAAACCTTTGTAGATGAGATAAAATCGTGATAAGTATCTACATAGATATCATTCCTGATTGTAAACAATATCGTAGAGACAGTATTAAGAGTAAACGGACCACCTGTTTCCAGCTCGTCTCCGTCTTCAGGAAGTGCACTGAGAACACTGAGAATCTGCAGCTTATCCATCGCACCACGTCCGAACTTCTCCCTCCGCACTTGGGCTAAAGCCTCGTCTAGTTTTACTTTGAGCACAGAGAGCAACGGTGGATGTAGGGACAGCTCCCCTCTGTGAGCCCTCAATCCCAAGCTTTGGTGGGGGAAGTAGAAGACAGTTGGACCTGAGGAATTGATTAGCTCATGAAGCAGGGACTCGCTTGAAGACACTCCAAGAGTTAAAGGGGGCAGAGAGTGAAGAGCGCTGGGACTGACTGTCCTGACCTCATCTTGTGCAACTAGTGGATTTCCTTGAGGAGAGACTTCATTTAAAAACATCTGTAGTTCACACAAGAAAAGAAAAGTTCTGCAAGAAGACAAAGGACCAGGTCAGAGTCTGTCGATGGCAGCATGAAAGACTTATTTTATTTTCATAGCTTGGACATCCATCCATTTGCAGAACCACCTAATATTACTAGGAAAACTGAAAAGCTTGCCACACATTCACACACACACAACCATACACATTCAAACCTAGGCGAACAATTTGGATCAGCCAATTAGCCTACTGTGCATGTCTTTGGAATGTAGGAGGAAACCGGAGTATGCAAGCACTGGGAGAACATGTGAGCCTGCGACTTGAACCCAGGTCATTTTTGTATGAGGTGGATGCGCCAACCACTTCCCCACCATGCTGCCCTAGCTCTGACATGTAACAAGGAAATGTTTATGATCATACCCATTTGAATGAGGTACAAATTCACCATCAGATTTCTTGGGAAACAAAAGAATCATTGGACTCTTGGCGTTCTGGAACCTGGTGTTTGCCTGAAATTCAGACAGACCTATTTTCTTCCCTAAAATAGCACAAACATTAATATACATTCAACATCATATGGATAAATGGATAGTTACTATATAACCTCTGGCCAAAAATGATGGAATCTTCACACTTAGAGGATGTTCACCCAGCATTTTTAATTCATAGCAAACTAGAGGGGCAGTCACACAGTGTGAGGTACCTCCACCAGGCACAAATGGATTCTTATAACTTGGCATGGTTATAATGAAATGTCTCCCCCTAGTGGGCATCAGATGGACATTTTGCCTCATTTTAAAGATTTTTCTGCATTTTTTTTCCTCCAACATGATCCCATACACAGATCACCTCCAAAATTTAAATGGTTCCTTTCAGGTTCGGGCCCCATCCCTCCACCAAGATTGATGAAAATCAGTTCAGTAGATTTTGAGTAATCCTGCTAACAGTAGCTGACACTGGTCGAAGGCGGGTACACCCTGAACCGCTTGCCAGTCCATTGCAGGGCCAACACACAAAAAAAATTCACACTCACACCTAGGGGCAATTTGGAACAGCCAATTAGACTAATGAGCATGTCTTTGGACTGTGGGTCAGGGGCAGTTGTGGATCAGTGGTTAAGATTCTGGATTACTGATCCAAAGGCCCAGTACCACCAAGCTGCCATTGCTGGGCCCTTGTGCAAGTCCTTTAACCCTCAATTGCTCAGTTGTATAAAAAAGATAAATGTAGGAGGAAACCAGAGTACTCAGAGAAAACCCACACAAGCACAAGGAAAACATGCAGACAAAACACAGAAGCATCCTCGCTGAGCGCAGGACTCGAACCCAGAACCTTCCTGCTGTGAGGTGGACGTGCTATCCACTACACCACCGGGCTGGCCATAAAACCAGAATGTTCAGCCGTTAAAGAAATTTTATCTGTGACTTGTTTATTTGCTACAGATGAAAAAGCTGGGTGAACATTTTCGCAGTGTACTGATTCCATCATCTTTCCTAGGTGTTGTAATTAAAATAATAATGCACAGAACATAGAACATCACCGCTGTCATGCTGAGCTTCCATCCTGAGTTGTATACGCTCAAGACTAAAGCTTTCTGTCTGGAATCCTGTAAGAACCAGGAAATGCGTTGCCTGAGAAAAACACACTGTCTGGCACGAAAACACAAAGGAGAAAAACAACATCACAGCCATGTTCTTATAATCAGTAAACTGCAACTACTAAGTTTATATTAAATTATTATTATTATTATTATTATTATTATTCAGTTAATTAACTAGGCGAGCGCCTGGTGGTCAGGCTTCTGCCCATGGAGCCCGGCTGGGCTTAGCCCGAAAAGGAGACATGGGTCCGCCCTCCCATGGACCCACCACCTGTGGGAGGGGCTATAGAGGTCGGGTGCATTGTGAGCTGGGTGGCAGCCGAAGGCATGGGTTCTGTCGGACCGATCCTCGGCTACTGACTCTGGCTCTTGGGACATAGAATGTCACCTCTATGGCAGAGAAGGGGCCTGAGCTGGTAGGTGAGGTTGAGAGATACCGACTAGATATTGTCAGACTCACCTCGACACACAGCTTGGGCTCTGGAACCACCCATCTTGAGAGGGGTTGGACCTTATTCCATTCTGGAGTTGCTCATGGGGAGAGGGGGCGAGCCGTTGTGGGCATCTTTGTTGCCCCCTGTCTCGGTATGCACATGTTGGGGTTCTCCCTGGTTGACGAAAGGGTAGCTTCCCTCCGCCTTCGGGTGGGGGGACAGGTCCTGACTGTTGTTTGTGCTTATGTACCTAATGACAGTTCAGAGTACCCACCCTTTTTGGAGTCTTTAGGGTGTGTGTTAGAGAATGTTCCCCCTGGGGACTCCCTCGTTATCCTGGGAGACTTCAACGCCCATGTGGGCAATGACAGTATGACCTGGAAGGGTGTGATTGGTAGGTACTGCCTCTCCAATCTGAACCCGAATGGTGTTTCATTGTTGGACTTCTGTGCTCGTCACGGTTTGTCCATCACAAACACCATGTTTGAACATAAGGGTGTCCATAAGTGCACTTGGCACCAGGACACCCTAGGCCGCAGTTCAATGATCAAATTTGTAGTCGTGTCATCGGATTTGCGGCCGCATGTTCTGGACACTCAGATGAAGAGAGGAGCAGAGCTGTCAACCGATCACCAACTGGTGGTGAGCTGGCTCTGATGGCGGGGGAGGCTGCCCTCCAGACCTGGCAGGCCCAAGCGTGTAGTTAGAGTCTGCTGGGAACGTTTGGCGGAGTCTCCTGTCAGAAGGTCAGTAGCAGAGCTACAACCACATCGCAAAGGAGGCAGGGGACATGGAATCAGAATGACCCATGTATCCTGCCTCCATTATTGAGGCGGCAGCCCATAGCTGTGGCCGGAATGTCATTGGTGCCTGTTGTGGCGGTAACCCTCGAACCCGGTGGTGGACACCTGTGGTAAGGGGGGGCCCTCCAGCTGAAGAAGGAGACCTATCAGTGAGGCAGCCCGGGATGTCACCACTGCAAAATCCCGGGTGTGGGAGGAGTTTGGTGAGGGCCTGGAAAGTGACTATCGGTTTGCCTCGAGAAGGTTCTGGACCACTATCCAACACCTCAGGAGGGGGAAGCAGTTCTCCACAAACACTGCTTACAGTGGAAGTGGGGAGCTGCTCACCTCGACTAGGGATGTTGTCGAGGGGTGGAAGAAATACTTAGAGGACCTCCTCAATCCCACCAACACGCCCTCCGTGGAGGAGGAAGACCCTGGGGGTTCGGGTGGGGGTCCACCCATTGCTGGGGCTGAGGTTGCCGAGGTAGTCAAAAAGCTCCTTGGTGGCCACGCTCCAGGGTTGGATGAGATCCGCCCTGAATATCTCAGGGATCTGGATGTTGTAGAACTGTCTTGGTTGACATATCTCTGCAACATCACATGGTCATCGGGGGCCATTCCTCTGGATTGGCAAACTGGGGTGGTAGTTCTCTTTTTTAAAAAGGGGGACCGGAGGGTGTGTTCTAACTATTGTGGAATCACACTCCTCAGCCTATCCGGAAAAGTCTATTCAGGAGTACTGATCCAACTGATAGTCAAACCTCAGATCCAGGAGGAGCAATGTGGTTTTCATCCTGGCCACAGCACTCTCGACCAGCTCTACACACTCTACAGGATCCAGGAGGGGGCATGGGAGTTTGCCCAATTTGTCCACATGTGCTTTGTGGATTTAGAGAAGGCTTTCGACCGTGTCCCTCGGGCTATCTTGTGGGGTGTCCTCCGGGAGTATGGGGTACCGGATCCGTTGCTACGGGCCATTAGGCCTCTGTACCACCGGAGCCAGAGCTTGGTCCACATTGGTAACAACAGGTCGAATTCGTCTCCGGTGGGGGTTGGAGTCCACCAAGGCTGTCCTTTGTCACCAGTTGTGTTCATAATTTTTATGGACAGAATTTCTAGGCGCAGCCGAAGTGTTGAGGGTTCTGATTTGGTGGCCATAGGATCTCATCTCTGCTTTTTGCAGATGATGTTGTCCTTTTGGCTTCATCAAGCCGGAACCTTCAGCTCTCATTGGAGCAATTCGCAGCTGAGTGCGAAGCTGCCGGGATGAGAATCAGCACCTCCAAGTCCGAGGCCATGGTTCTCAGCCGGAAAAGGGTAGAATGCCACCTCCGGGTCTGGAATGAGGTCCTGCCCCAAGTGGAGGAGTTTAAGTATCTCGGAGTCTTGTTCACGAGTGAGGGAAGGATGGAACGTGAGATCGACAGGCGGATCAGTGCAGCCTCTTCTGTAAAGCAGGGCTTGTACCAGTCTGTCGTGGTGAAGAGGGAGCTGAGCCGAAAAGCAAAGCTCTCAATTTACCAGACAATCTACGTTCTAACCCTCACCTATGGTCATGACCTTTGGGTAGTGACTGAAAGAACAAGATCGCGGATACAGGCGGCTGAAATGAGCTTCCTTCGCAGGGTGGCGGGGCTCTCCCTTAGAGATAGGGTGAGAAGCTCAGCCATCCGGGAGAAGCTCGGAGTAGAACCGCTGCTCCTCCGCATTGAGGGGAGCCAGTTGAGGTGGCTCGGGCATCCGATTAGAATGCCTCCCGAACACCTCCCTGGTGTGGTGTTTCGGGCATGTCCAACTGGAAAGAGACCCCGGGGTCGACCCAGAACACGCTGGAGGGACAATGTCTCTCGGCTGGTCTGGAAACGCCTCGGTGCCCCCCCGGAAGAGCTGGAGGAAGTGGCTAGGGAGAGGGATGTCTGGACCTCACTGCTTAGGCTGCTGCCCCCGCGACCCGACCCCGGATCTAGCGGAAGAAGATGATGATGATGATGATGATGACACTCACTTCAGTGAATAAACTTCTCATACAATAGTTACATAAATCATCCAATAATTAAATAGTGCAGTAAATCATACAATTGCTCTTCTATAGGTATAATCATTAACAATTTAAATATATATTTCATTAGAGATGACTTCATTGGACAGTTCTCCATTTCAGGATTACAAATGTCTTTACATAAAGGAAATATGATCACTCATTCCAAAGATATTACAATTTCTGTATTCATACTCATATTCATGTTGATGCTGTTAATGATCAATAAAAAATTCCAGTATGTGATGGGGAAGTCCAGCAATTTGCATAAGATTTATGGAGGACCAAATATATGACATGATGACATTTCAGACCAGCAGGCCATAGGCCTTCCACAGTTCATGGGTCCAAAACACACCGTGCCCCCAGTGGTGCCTGATACCCCAATTTCCCCCACTTCACTAATTGGGTTATCAAAGGCCAGCCATGTCTCTTACTGTCTGTGGTGAGAGGCATGTAAAAGAACCATTGCTGACTTTCATAAAGAGTAGGCTGCTGTAACAACCTCATCTGATCCTCTCCCATCATGCAATCAATAACAATCAATACCCGAATATTAACCAAAAATTCGTTATTAAAGGTCTTTCTTTTGGGCAATCTTTCGCATTTGTGTTCAATATTTCGACAAAAACGTTACAGCTGCATTGCCGTCAGCGTGTTTCTGCCCTGCGATGGCCTGGGATGGTCCAGGGTGTACTATGCCCTCGCCCAGAGTTGGCTGAGATGGGCGCCATCCTCCCCGCGACCCTAATTAGGTTTAAGTGGTTCAGAAAAATGAAATGAAATTAATGTTTATCAGGGTATTCTAGAACAGCACCACTAACCACTGCGCCACCCTCCAGTCCTGAATAGGATGAAATCTATGGGTTCAATTCCCCTCGAGACATTTCTGTCTGGAATTTGTATGTTCTCCACATGCTTGCATGGGTTTCCTCCGGGTACTCGGGTTTCCTCCCACAGTCCAAAAACATGGCTGATTGGCTGTTCCAAATTGCCTCTAGGTGTGAGTGTGAGTGTAAATGGTCGTGTGTGTGTGTTGGCCCTGCGATGGCCTGGCAAGCTGTCCAGGGTGTACCCCGCCCTCGCCCAGCATCAGCTGAGATGGGCGCCAGCCTCCCCGCAACCCTAATTAGGATTAAGCAGCTGAGAAAATGAATGAATGGATCTCTAATTAATATATTTATATTGACCTGAAAAATATGCGTGCATGTTTTTTTTTTTCCAGAACACCATCTGACCACACAGAGAACGCTAACAAGAAATAGTTGCAGTGTGAGGTTCACTGTGACCTCCGATGGACTCGCAGGACAAAGTGGGAGGTCTCAATCTCTTGTGGCTCAGTGGCACCCACTGCAGGATTGTACAGCACTTATGGCTAATGTGTAAAATTTTATACATTTTAAATCAGTCTTAAGCTCAGATGAGCATAACTTCTGGTACAGAAGCATGAGTGGGAAAATCAGATGTTGATTTTATATGTGTTTATCATGTCCATTGTGTCTGTGTTACTCAGTTAACAGTTAGCGTAAAATGCACACTAGCATATGTCATCGAGTTCCTCCTGCTGGCGAACTTATGGTCTATATTGTTTCGCAAAGTGTGAAGTAAAGAACATCATGTATTTATTCATTTCTAAAATGTTTCAGAAAGTTGTAAAGGCACTACCAACAAAGTCAACGATTTAAAAAAAGTATAACAATTTGGTTTTGTTTAAAGGAAGCATTTGATAAATAAAAACAATTAGATGTCGTTTCACCTTCATACCTCATGTAGCCACTAACCAAAGATAAAATAGTAACATCTGCAAACCAGTGTTTCTGCAGTTTTACACTGAAGCTACGATGCTAATGTAGCTAAGAAATAATGGAAATCTCTCTCAGATCATTTAAATGATATTTAACTGACTTTTCATCTTTAATGTGCATTTTTTTTATTGATTTTATTGCATTATTTGAACCTTTATTCACTCATGGCCATCACACCGAGATGAGAAAGCTTTTACAAACGGATGTGTAATCCTTACATATGGATTTCTGCTGCTGGGCTATAAAATAATTGGCTTTAAAATGATATTACACTGAGTCTGAAGTGTGTAGATGTAGAGTTTGAGTGAGACAGACTTCCATTATGTGAAGTAAGCATTTAATTTCTCATTTTATTTTTCCTTTAAATCACATGGTTTGTTATTGATCATGTTTTTTATTTCACACTTTTTGTTAAAGTAAAAAACCACTGACAGCAAATTTATGTTTGTACAGAAATTTATTTTGATTGTGATTTTTTTTTTTAAGATATGCACAGTTTATGAATTCAAATAAATAAATAAATAAATAAATAAATCTGGGGAATTTACAGAGTATTTTCTGTCTATTGCTTTCTTTATCTCCTTTTTGCTCCCTGTCTGTCCCTCTTCTTTTCTGTCTGTCTCTCTCCTTCTCTCTGCCTGTCTGTCTCTCTCTCCCTGCCCCTCCCCCACCTGTCTGTCTCTCTGCAATCTGCAGCGTATGGATGATTCTGTACTCTGATATGTAACATCAGAAGCAGTGAGATTAAATATAGCTGAGTACTGGCAGTGTCTGTGTGTGTGTGTGTGTGTGTGTGTGTGTGTGTGTAAGTTTATGAAAGTAGAGAGTCGTGAGAAACTCAACACACCGGCTGTTATGAAAACCCACAACAACATACACAATGTACACAATATACACTTATTATTATTATTGTTTTTATTTTTATTTTTATTATTATTATTATTATTATTAGGCACAAAGTTCTACTGCAGAATAATAAATAATATTGTAATTATAATGTTGTTCATGCAATAATATTTTTTCCCTAAAATATATTTATGTGGAATATTGAGATTATTTGATTGATTGCAGTAATGTCTCAGAAACCTTATCAGAAGATGTTACAGTAACATGAATCTGTAAGGACTGTCACGCAGGTACTGAAGAGAAAACCCCAGTACAGATGTGCACAGTCCATGTCCCACGCTAGATGGCGCTGTACTGGGGGCCTGGATGCGTAAACAAAGTTGTAAGAATGAAAGAAACATTCTGGTTTAGGCCAGATAAAAAATTCCTGGCTTCTCATCAGAACTTTTTGAAAACTTAAATGTGGCACAGGTTTTTTCTTTTTTTTTTCAATTATTATTTTTTTTAATAGAGTAATGAGGTGACTGTCGAAGCCCAAAAGCTTTTAAAGTTAAATGAAGGTAAAGTGACTGAAGCTGGGAACTTGACGCGACTTCCAGCAATTTGTTGAGGAGGTTTTTGAATAAATAAACAAGAAAAAATAACAGAAACCTTTTAGAAGTACTTGTTTATTTCAGTTTCAGTTTATTTCAGTTCTGCTTCACAATCCACCCTAGATGACAAAGTCTTTTACATGCACATGTACATCTAACATGTATTAAACTCTGAAAGTCTCTATAGAACAGCAGCCTTGCAGTTCCAAAAATCTTTAGAATACAAAACTATTTGAAACAGAACTAAACCAATCTTACAATCACAATCACAGCACCTGACACGCAATCGTGTTCTGTCTACTTCTTACTTTTGTTTGGGGTGTTTTCCGAGGTTTTGAGCATAGCTTTTCGCAAAAAAGGGGGGTGCAGGGGTGTGGGGAGGGGGCAATTTCTGGTGCAGGTGCTGATGAGAAACTGTAAAAAAAATAATAATAATTAAAAAAAAATAATAATAATAATAATAAATGATCCAGCCTTAACATTCTCACAACGTTCAGATAACGTTTGTGCAGCAAACCAAATTATACCTTTCATGCAGCGTCACGATAAAGTTACACACCTGGTCAGGGTGTAACCCGCCTTCGCCCAGAGTCGGCTGAGATAGGCTCCAGCCTCCCTGTGACCCTAATAGGATTAAGCGGTTGGGAAATGAATGAATGAATGAATATTTGTTGTTTGATGTCTTTCTCTTAATAACAATGTTACACATTTATTGTGTACAAATTATTTATTTTATAATAACACTGTGGTATAATTTTAATAAACACATAAATATAATGTAAATACTTCTATTCTATTGCTGCAAGCGGAAGTGTGTGTGTGTGTGTGTGTGTGTGTGTGTGTGTGAGAGAGAGAGAGAGAGAGAGAGAGAGAGAGGAAGCTTTAGAAAAATGGCAAATTAAGGGAAAAAACTCCTCCCAAAGCAAGAACCCCTCCTCCCTCTCTCTCTCTCTCTCACACACACACTCACACACACTCACACACACTCAATAAACACCTACACAGTGAGCATCATTCATATTTATAATTATTATATAATAACACTCTCTACCATCTAGAGATAGTTGTTATGGTTGTGTGTGTGTGTGTGTTTGTGTGTGTTAATCGCACGCGCACTTCCTGCTAACTGAGTTTATGTTATTAAACTCCTCATTAACATCAATATCAACAATAACATCAACAATAACATTAATATTAACAGTAACAGCTCGAGGACAGAAATACAGGGCGTTGTTGTTGTTTTCTATGGGTTAAAGTTTCATATCAGTCGAAGGATTACGTCACTTCCTGTACAATGCGCAGATTTATTTATCCGTTTATTGTGTGTGTGTGTGTGTGTGTGTGTGCACTGAGCTGGATGGTAGAGAGTGTTATTATATACTAATTATAAATATGAATGATGCTCACTGTGTAGGTGTTTATTGTGTGTGTGTGTGTGTGTGTGTGTGTGTGTGTGTGTGTGTGTGTGTGTGTATGTGTGTGTGTGTGTGTGTGTGTG